>LNAC01000004.1:11242157-11328180 GCA_002007465.1 Ailurus styani | reverse complement strand
AAAAAAAAAAAAAAAAAAAAAAAAAAAAAGCTCCCCTTTACCATTCCCTTGGATGGATGGATATTTTGACCAAGACATATGGGCAACTCTGCATTAGGGGGAAAGATATATTTATGGAGAGAACTTAGGAGCCTAGATGTGTTCTCCTGAGATGTAAGGACACACTAAGAAGGGCCACTATCTCAACATAAAGAACACTGAATTAGAAGTGCCCATATCTTTGTCCAGACTCTGCTCCTATCAATATAGCAAGTAACCTGACCTCTTTGAGCTTAAATGTCTTCATCTTTTATATAAAATTAGATTACATTATCTTTATGAATAATTCCATTTACTTCTAATAAGCTATAACTGCTCTACACAGCGGTTAGAGTGTTAATTTCATTACAGGATAAAAAAATATACTCTAGGGCGCCTGGGTGGCTCAGTAGGTTAAAGCCCCTGCCTTCGGCTCAGGTCATGATCTCAGGGTCCTGGGATCGAGGCCCGCGTCGGGCTCTCTGCTCAGCAGGGAGCCTGCTTGCTTCCTCCTCTCTCTCTCTCTGCCTGCCTCTCAGCCTACTTGTGATCTGATCTGTGTCAAATAAATAAAAAAAAATAATAAAATCTTTAAAATATATATATATATATATATATATATATATATATATATATATATACTCTACATAAATGGTCAACACCAAAATTCATGCAGGTAGAGAACTGTATTGTTTGGAAAAATGTATCCATAGATGTTTGATTATAGAAGTAAGACACTGAGTTATTATTAGGAGTGAAATGGTTTTAAATAAGAATGGGAAAACATTACTTGTGGCTCCTTGAAAGAGGATAGATGAGAAAACAAGATTAAACAAGGAAAATGGCAAAGGGAACTTCTTTTGAGAAGAGTCTCTTCCCAGCAACCTCCTAGTGCCATGGGAAAGCCCATGAGAACCATGTAATGCTTACTGTGTAGATTGCTTATGGAATAGATTCAGGGGTTGAATTGTAAATCCCTGCACTGTGGGGGAAGAACAGATACAATCCTCAAGCAGCCTGGAGCACAGAATCAGAGAGAAGCATAAAATAGTAAGCTTTTGAAATTCACAGAAACTGGGGGGAAGGATTTGAATTCCACCACAGATGGAGGAATTGGAACACAGGCCAAGCCAAACAAAATCTTCAAGAGCAAGAAACCATGATATGACATCTGGCTTACAATTTAAATTGTGAGCTGCATCCTTGCCTCCTTCAAGCCTCTTCATTTACGCATTGTCCTGAAAATAACATCCAAAATCGTTGACATGAATTATAAGACTACTTCATTTAGCCTTTGTCTATTGCTCATGTTTTGACTCTGGATAACAAAGTCTCAGTTTAATTTTTTTTTTCCCTCTAGTTGGACTTTCCTGACCCTCTAAACTAGGTTTGATCTCCATGTTTTATGATATCCCAAAATATCTTCTGGTTCTAACTCTTTCATACCATTCCTCATATTTGATTTTTTTCATCTTTGTCCTTCCTTCTAAACCATGAAGGCAGAGACCATGTCTCTCTTTTACCGTTTTATCTACAATACTTTAAAATAGTGCTTAGAATATGGTAGGAGCTACATAAATTAGTACAGAATTATTAGTTTATGGAAATAGTGATTGATTTCACATTCTAGTACAGGTTTGAAATAGTTCTTACAAGTTCAGAGTTATACTGTGACAGTGCCAGTCCTCAGTCAGAGAGTGGTCATATTTGCTAAATGATAAAAGCATCAGGAATTATGCCATCTGTCAATATCAGTAATCCAAAGAGTAGAGATGCCACATTCTATCATTATATGCATGATATCACTAATGTGGTCATTACCCAAAACAGATTCAAACATACCACTTTCTAACCTCCCTTTCTCTGGTCATTTGCTGTAGATTGCTTGATCGGTCACTCCAGATTCTCTTTTTCAATCAAGAAAACTAAAGAAGCCCTTATAACTGGTGTACCTACTCCCTTAAAATCCATTTTACACCCAGGAGCCACAGGGATCATTCTAAAACATAAATCTAGTCTGGCAAGGCTCTGAATTAAACCCTTGAAAGCATTATACTCAGAAATCAGCAAGCCAAAATCCTTAACATGATATACAAGACCATGCATAATCTATAAGATTTGACTTACACTTACACTCCATAACTCCTATCAGTAATTTATTTGACAAATATTTATGACAGCAATATATGGTAGACATTGTTTTAGTTGCTGTAGATGCAGAATTCTTGACCTCGTAGAGTTTTCTTTGCTGGTCAGATGAAGCTAAATCAATCTCTTTATACCACCTCCCAACCCAACATGTCCTCCCTGGATTCCATCCCATTAATATTGTCCTTAATAAGTCACCAATGAATGTCACAATGAAAAATCAAGTGTTATATTTTTAACCCTCATCTTACATAGCATCTCCAAAACATTTGGCAAATTGTCCCCTCGCTCCGCCGATAAACACTCTTGATTTGTCATGATTTTTCCCTACCTAAACAATGACACGTTCTCCAAGTCTGGTAAGAATTCACCTAAGGCAGAAGATGAGAAGAGCTTGGAAAGAGAGAGAGAAGCCCCCAGAAACTAATATTTAAATGAGTGGAGAAGGAAAAGAATGGATCACTGCCTGAGTGCCCAGATTGGATCAGTTTACTCTACTGTACACCTCTACAGACTCAAGTGCAATAGTCTACTACTATCCTCCATGGAGATTTTCAGAGTTTCTTATCTGTGTAATTACTTATTTAACCTTTATCTTTCCCACTAAACCCCCTAAAGTTGTCAATCTTGTTCCCTATGGCATCCTCAGAGGTAGCTTGGGGTCTGATTCATAGTAAACATTTAACACTGTGGAGTAAATGAATGTACAATCCTGCCATGTTTGTATTCATCTGCATACTTTTCAGTGCATAGCTGGGTGACTGTGTGTTTGATGCCCAGGCGGTGAAAAAGGTATTTTAATGCCCTTAAATTACTAATAGTACATCAATATACTGATGTTGGAGGAGGTAATCACTGGTTGACCCTTGAGTTGGATCTGGGCAATCAAAGGCTCTTCCTCCTTCCCCTCTCTTTGGAATATGTGGTTTGCCCGCTGTTTCCACAATAGGAACTGGTTTCAAGGATGTAGCCTTGAGAATACTATACGTTGTTGAGGCCACCTTAATGTGACTGAACCCCATTAAGGCTTCTCTATAAACTTTTATGATTCTGGCAGGCTGATGTGGAGATTTATTTGTTTTGCAGCTACCCAAGACAAGATTCATGTAAGTTTCCGGGCTGAAAGCTTCCACCTACCAATCTGGGGTGATCTGTCTATTTATTAGGTCTATCCTTGCTCTCCACATATGGAAGCCTTTTTGGGAACCAACAATTGGGGAGCAGGCATGGAGACCAAAGAAACAAACTTTCGGAAAGAAGCATCCATAAAAGAGATCCCAAGTTGACCATCAACTTCGATGTGGAGAGGGGTGGCCCAAGTGTTAGATGCTTGTGAACCGCCATAAATACAGAGATGCCCCCTGACTGGTTTGATGTGCGTCAGCCGTACTGATCTGGGGGAAACAAACAGATCTCAGGAATGGGTACAGGCTGTGAGAAAGTCTCAAGACAGGGGGAACTTTGACTTCATTGCTGCCAGAATCCCATTTTAAAAAGATTGACTGGCAACCTGATGCTGTGGTGGTAAACCTGTGGAAATGCTTAAAACCTAAACAACAGTTCACATCTACCCCACCTGCATTTACCATCCCTGATGCCCTGCCTGCTCTAGAACAGGCCTCAGTGATACAGTCCTATTCAGGGTGGGTGCCTCCCATGCACAGGTGAGACACTGGAAGTCACTGTAGGTCTTGTGTTTTGTATCCACTGGTCCCCCAGAAATAAAAAGTGATAGCTCTGGTTGATCCTAGAGCTGAATATACTCTAATACGTGGTACCCTTAAAAGTTTTCTGGCCTCCTCAGTCCCATCAATGGTTACAGAAGGTACACTGTTATGGTCAGGATAGTCCCTTTGATGCTCCAAATTGGGTGTTCTCCCCCATGAGAATATCAGATTTTTATCTGTGCAATACTGGAGAACATTTTAGGCACTGACATCTTACAAGATCAAACTCCACAAACTTCTTTTTTAAGTTTCTTTTTAAAATTCAACTAGTTAGCATACAGTGTAATGTTAGTTTCAGGTGTACAATATACTGATTTAACACTTCCATATGACACCCTGTGCTCCTCACACCAAGTGCCCTCCTTAATCCCTATCACCTAATTTGCCCATTCCCCCCACCTTCCCTCTGGTAATCACCAATTTGTTCTCTATAATTAAGAGTCTGTTTATTGGTTTGCTTCCCTCTCTCTCTCTCTTTTTAAAATTTTTTTTTAAAAGATTTCTTCATTTATTTGAGAGAGAGAATTCACGAACAGGGAGAGGGGGAGAGAAAGAGGAAGCAGACTCCCTGCTGAGCAGGAAGCCTAATTTGCAGCTCCATCTCAGGACCCCCAAGATCATGACTTGAGCCAAAACCAAGTCAGATGCTTAAGCAACTGAACCACCCAGGGCCCCCCCTCTCTTTTTTCCCCTTTGCTCATTTGTTTTGTTTCTTAAATTCTACATATTAGTGAAATCATATGGTATTTGCTGTTCTCTGACTGACTTATTTCATTTAACATACTCTCGAGCTCTCTCCATGTCATTACAAATGCCAAGATTTCATGCTTTTTATGGATGAGTAATATTCCATCGTATTTATATACCACCTCTTCTGTATCCATTCATCAGTCTATGGGCATTTGGGCTGTTTCCATACTTTGGCTATTGTACATGATGTTGCTATAAATATTGGGATGCATATATTCCTTCGAATTAGCATTTTTGTATTCTTGGGGTAAATGCCTAGTAGTGCAATTCCTGGATCGTAGGGTAGCTCTATTTTTAACTTTTTGAGGAAACTCCATACTGTTTTCCAGAGTGGATGTGCCAGTTTTCATTCCCACCAACAGTGCAAGAAGGTTCTATCAGTGAATTCTATCTCTGGGTTAGCATAATCATGCCAGTGCGAAGAGGAAACATCAACTGGGAGCTGGTAAGTCTAATGTCCCTCAAAGAGTTGTAACTCAAATAACACAAACTGCCTGGAAGCACAAGGAGAGGAGAAACTATCCAAGAATTACACTGAGTGGGTATTTTACGCCCTGCACATAATGCTTTCAACAGCTCAATATGGCCAGTAAAAAAGCCAGATGAGTCATGGAAAGTCACCATGGATTACTGAGGATTGAATAAGGTGGTGTCCCCTCATCTATGCAGCTGTGTCCAAAGTTGTCACCATTTTAAATACCTTGTCCATGATCCTAGGAGTATACTCTGCTGTATTGAACTTAACAATTTTTTCCCCAGTATATTGCTGAGCGTGACCTCTGAGTCACAGAATCAATATGCCTTCACAAGAGAAAGGCAAAAACGGATCTTTCAAAAGCTCCCCTAAGGCTGGCTACCTGCTCAGGACCACAATATATCATGGGATGTAGCCCAAGAACTCTCCCTGTTTTCTTTCCCCACATCAGTAAAATGGGCCCAGTGTTGCTAGTATAATGTTAACTTGTGAAGATTTGCCTCTATTGTGGAGCACTCTGCAGGCTTTACTGGAAGTAAAGGGTGAAGGTGAGCAGTCAACCACAGAAAATTCAAGGCCCAGGCATTGTTGCAAAGGTTTTAGGAGTTGTTTGCTTGGATAAAATAGCTGAAGCCAGAAATGTTGAAATGCATGCACTACCTGAAATGGAACACACACACCACTGAAAGAGGGGAGAAGCTGGGGCTCCTGGTCTGACATATCCTTCCCCCAGTGCATCTCATGCCTGACAGTGCTGCTTCCCCCAGCCAACATGTATGGTATGCACAACCAGGTCAAATTCCTAAAGCTGCAGCCTCATTATCTAAGGATCAGGGCACCTTTGTATTATTACTTTTTTAATGGAAGGGGAATACCTTCCCATACAGGTTTCTACTAAATATCTGCCTTTTAGACTTTAAACTTTTGTTACATCTTATAGTACAAATAGACGTTCTTACTAAGTTTACCCAGCAAGACTTAAATGATAGCCAATAAAACCTAGGTTTAGCTAATACTGAAATGTCTCCAAGAGAAAAGCTATCCTCCAAAATAGAATGACATTGGACATTATTACCGCCTTGCAAGAAGGCACCTGTGCCATTTTCCAAACAGAATGTTGTGAGCTCATACCTGATGAGTCTGCTAAGTTGTCATATTTATTAAATCACATGAAGACACAGGTGAATGCCTTGTTTGACCTGACCCTCAACCTATGGGGCTTGATAAATCAGCGGTTCAGATCATGGGGCCCTTGGTAAAAAAAAAAAAGTTACTTATTTTGGGAATCATTATCTTAACCTGTGTTTTCTCTTGCATGTGCCTATACTGTTGCTGTGGTATCTGCCTCCAGCACAGTCAAATAGTCACCAAACAAGCCACTTCCATGCTAAACAAACAAACAAAACCCTCTTGCTGACTGTTCAGGGCACATCACAGAAAAGGGGAGCATAAGATTGTAAAAGCCAGTCAGTCACGAGGAGTGGAGTGTTGGAGGAGGTCGTTGAGAGAATGTGACCCCCTGGTTGATCCTTGAGCTGGACCTGAGCTGTTGGAGGGTTCTCACCCCTTTTCTAGTCCACAGAAAGTATGTTCTGCCCCTTGTTCCCCGGGGGATCTGCTTTCACAGATGCAGTCTTGAGAGGGCAATATGTTACTGAGACCATCTGAACAGTTAAGGCCTGTACATAAACTTTTAAGTTTGTGAAGGGCCAATGTGGAGATTTACTCAGCTTGAGGCCACCCAAGACAAGCAAGACAAGCCTTGTATGTAGGTTCTTGTCTATTATCTGGAGTGGTCTCTCTGTCTGTTTTTTTGGTCTGTCCTTGTTTTCCATACACAGAGCCAGTTTGGGATTTCACCAAGAGAATTCTCAAGGTTGCCCCCCAACAACTGAAAATAAAAAGTATTTGTAAGTTATGGTTTCTTCCACAGCAAAATGGTCTTTCTTAATTTTACCAAAGATCATTGATAAGGGATTTAAGTATTTCTGTTATTTTACTGTTCCAATAATGTTTCCCAATTAAACCTTAACCAGGAAATAAAAACAGATAGTGATTAAAATGTTTCAGATGAGAGTATACAGAAGAGAAACGAGGCCAAAAGTTGAGAAAATTAATACAAGACTAATAAAAGATGCAAAGTGCATTCTCACCTCCCTCTTGTTATAGGAGATGTTTCTTTGCTTTGCTTATTTTATCCTATCATAAATTCACTGGATGTTCTTATAACAAGTAATGTGAATCAAGAAAAAACATGCAGTCATATACTAAACAACAATGGGAGTGAACCTTTATATACTGTCCGTGTACTTGTCAGTAGTAACTATCTAATTCAGGACTCTGAGATGTAATTTATTCAAAGATAC
Organism: Ailurus styani; assembly: GCA_002007465.1. Lineage (NCBI taxonomy): Eukaryota > Metazoa > Chordata > Mammalia > Carnivora > Ailuridae > Ailurus > Ailurus styani. Next base: position 11,320,696 of record LNAC01000004.1, on the reverse strand, counting down.
AGAGATATTTTGTAAAGTCACCATAATTTTAAAAATGGTCTACAAATCCTTTTGGTAACACTGATTTTTTGTTTTTAGATAGAAATTTTACTTCTAAAGAGATCACTGGATGATGAAAGTGGGACAATGCTATCAATAGATGTGCTTTATAAACTATACCGGTGTACATATATTTGAAATATTACTTAAGTTTAGCTAGTACAATATAAAACTTACCTAAGTTTAGATTGATATATACACAAATGTTGAAAGAATCACAGACATGTATACAATATGTTCTTTGGTAATAAGATATGCATTGAACATAGTATTTCTTCATATTTTACTTCACCTCCTACGTTCCCCAATTTGAAATCTTATGTAATTTAGTATCATTGCAATACATACAATAGCTACATATTATATAATAATATGATAATAATAAAAATATAATAAAATGCTAACTAGTTCATTAATCATATGCAACCAACTTCCCCAGTTGAACTTCTTAAAAGAGCTACTTTTAAAAAAATTTTTAATTTTTATTTTTTTAAAGATTTTATTTATTTATTTGACAGATAGAGAGACACAGTGAGAGAGGGGACACAAGCAGGGGGAGTGGGAGAGGGAGAAGCAGGCTTCCCGCTGAGCAGGGAGCCCGATGTGCGGCTCTATCCCATCATGAGCTGAGCCAAAGGCAGAGCTTAATGACTGAGCCACCCAGGTGCCCCTACTTTTTTTTTTAAATCAGAGAGTAAATCTATATAATAGGAACAGATTGTGTATCAAGTAATTTGGAAATAACTATTATGTTTCCATACCAAATTGCTTCTTTTTTTATGAAAATGGTTTATATAATTTGGTGATGTTATTTTCCCTATAAGTAATAAAAGATGGCTCTTATAAAATAGAATGTTTATCCTAAGGGTCATAAATGGGCTTTGGAGGGGTTTTTAATATCCTGACACTGCATTCAAAAATATTGTGGTGTAAGCTCATGAGTATTTTTCTGGAAGAAGAACCGTATTTTCTAAGCACTTCTCAGTTATGTGATTGTCTAACATATAAGTACCAATAATATATAGAAAAGGATCTACAAGTCCACGGCAAAATAGGTAGTGAAATTAATGAGATTTCAGAAGACTTTTATACATAGCTGTCATCATAATACTAAAATGCAAAAAAAATGAATTTAAGATTTATTTCATCTGTGAACTAATATTATTTAGACTTTCATGTGTTTAAAAGTCATGATAAATGATTTTAAGATCAGAAATCTATGACTGAAATAACTTTAGGTGTGTCCATAGAAGTCAGATTTTAAAATGGCTGAAATGATTGATTGCTACCTCATGTGCACAATTTCAGAGATATCAAAATGACAAATCAACTGGCTTAAATTGTCTTAAATCTTCTTTGACAGTAGAGTAAAAATAAATAACATTTAAAAATTGAACTAAAATCTTAGATGTTATATGGAAATGACCTATGTCTCCAGATAGATAACTTAATTTTTCTTAAATGTGCATTTTTGTGAAATGTAACTTTCTACAAACTGGTAATACATTTAATATGTTTACATATAAAACAAATATACACTGTATGCCATGACGAGGGCATTTTGTTGCAAGTCAATAAAAGCACCAGCATCTCACCCTGTGCCTTTCAATCAGATGACACTGGCAAGACAATATTTTATTAGAGAAATAGAACTTGTTAGAGAAATAGGTTATTGTTATGGAAAGTAAGTCTATTAACGCTGTAAATTTATCTTCACATATGTCATGTAAGATGCATTAGTACCCATTAGATGCAGGTATAAGCTGAACATTAATGGAGCTATTGTTGAATCTTTTCACCACAATATCCTCCCGGTCATGTGTGCAATGCCTCTGAACAGAGCTTTCTTCTAAATGGTCGACCATTCTAAGTGATACGCAATTAAGAAATGTGCTATTCCACTGCATTAAAGCACAAGCCAAATGCAAGTTATTAGCATCCATTTCCAGTACAACTTGGCAAGTGAGAGAATGCGTGCAACAAGGAAGTGATCACTTAGCTTACAATAACAGTTTAAAAAACTGATACTTGCGATCCATGTAGTCTGGCTAGAGAAGTTTTCTGCCAGTTCTTTGTAGTCGACAACTCAAAAAGTAAGTTCATTCCTAAAGAACATCAAATCTTCGGTTAGAAAACGTTGAATAAATCTTTAGTAACAATTTCTAGTCCTCTAACATAGAAATAAAAAATACTATGTTGTACAAGTAATGGGAATTATTTAAACAGTTTTGTAAGAAGCAAGTGCTGTGTAGATATTATTAACCTTAGTACTAATACATGATTAAACAGTTGACCTACAAAAAGTATGTTTGGTCATAAGATTAACATTGGCTTTTCCCATATTCACCAATAACATTGTTTCCTCATCTATTCGTGACATTATATGTCACAAAGAGATTAAAGATGTAAAAGTCAATTACAGAGCTCTTACAAAAAAAAATTAAAAACCTCTAAATTAGTAAGTTTGACTTACTTAAGGAAAAATCACAGATTAAATTTCCAAAATAATGATGGATTTATGAAGAAAACCTATTATTTTCTGCTTTAGACAAAAAGACTTAGTTGTTTAAAGTACATAAATCCTACCTTATAAAATTTCCTAGTTTTCTGTAATTAGTGGATTTGGTTCACATATAAAAAATGGAAAATCTCATTTATAAGATGATTTACAGTATACTTAACCAACAGTTCCAAATATTTACATATTCTTTTATGTACCTTGCTCTTCAGTTAGGAGTAATTTCTCAAAGCAGAATGCTGGGGGCTGAGATGTCACCAGTCATTGTCATGGTTTCTGACTCAGACTTCAGCAGCAAAGACCAAATCACATAAACTGCCTCTGTTTTATATACACTTCAGCCATAATACCTGTCCTATTACAGAGAGCCTTTGCAGATTACAGGTCTCATTTAATCCTCATATTGTAACTGTCAAGTTACATATATAAAAAGGGTATAAAGAGAATCAGTGAGATGAGGTTTCACATGGCTTCAAGGGTCAGAGCCAGAATTTGAAATCAGATTCCAACTCAAATTCAGAGCCCTACCCATTACCCTAAAGTGGCTTGTGTCATTTCTAATCCCTAGACAATTGTCTATGCAAGGGGAAAAGGTGCCATTTTTAAAAATTCTGTAACTCAGACAAAGAAAGATTTAGCTTTATGAGAGGAAAGAGCTAATTCACTCTGTCTACACTGGTGTAGCATGTTAAACATTGTCCTTTGTATGTCTCACAGATGCAACTATCTTTGTATGATATAATTAAACTTCCTTGGAAAGAGTTCAAGACGAACTCACATTACATTGACTATTATAACATGGCAACTGATATTACATTCAATTTCAGCATTATGTACTATGACAGCAAATGGAAGAAAATCAGCTGTGAAAAAATTATGTTCTACCTGTAACACTTGTGTGCAAGAATATCAGAATTAAATTTGAAAGATATTTCTAATATTTTCAATATTATACTCAGGTTAAATACATTCCTCATTGCGAGTAGTTGAGGACAAAAAATGTGAGGCTTTGTTTTGTTAGCTACCTCAGTAGTTCCCGTTAAAAACATAGCTTGCTGTCAGTGTGTCCTTTAGTCTCTTTATTGGGGGAGTGGGGGAGATACCCTTATTGAAAAGACAGTATATCATATAACACTGCTGCATTAATTTTTATTTGAAAGTAAAATAAGTTAAATGTCCATAAACAAGGCCCTGAATAAATTATGAGACAACCAACATGAAATTCTACCAAGCCACATGAAGTAATCGCCTTGTGTTTATTCCGTGGATAAAGCAAGAAATAGAACAGTGTATATGGTTGAGAAACCATTTGCAAATCAAAAGGATACATATTTATATGTGTTTATATGTGTGTGTATCCTTTTGATTCCTCTCTCATATATCTCTATATCTATGTATTTATCTGTCCATATCCATGGCAGATCGATGTGTTCAGCACATTTTTAAATATGTCTCTGTATATTTTATCTATGAGAGATAGAAAGAGAAAAATATGCCTGGACAAATCTAGAAGGATTCTAAAAGACTAGTGGGAGCAATTACCTTTATATAATGAGAAGACTTAGAAGTTACAATGCCAAGATGACTCTGTATAATCTGGTTATGATTGGAATTGTTTATCATGTGTAGAGGTATGCATGCACACAAACATATATACAGATATATTTATATATTGTATGCATGTATACACACACTCACACACGCATATACATGGTATGTGTGTTAGAGAGAGGCCCCTAAATACCACCTATTGCCCACCTTCCTCTCTCTCTATTCATATCACTTGAAAACCTCAAATTTCACATCAAGTTATTGTTATTTGTTTCATGGTCTGATGAATTGAGTGGCTGATCTCCTGACCTGAGCAATGGGAAATACAGAGTTGGTGAAAAACAAAGGCACAATGACAGGCTGTGACCAGAAGAAAGGACTGCCCACAGGAGGCGCTGATACTAATAGCCACTTCATAGGGAACACCTGAGTAGAGGAAGTGAATTCAACACCACTGTCCATTGCTGAGGCACTCCCTCATGTGTTCTAAACATCACCTTCTTAGTGCTGGCTTCTTTCTCCAAAATAAGTCTTTCTTTTTAAAGGAAGTTTACTAAGAACTTCCAGGTTATTCCAAAACGATTTCACTATCTTTCCTGGTAAACGTGTAAATAGGTCCACTCTTTCTGGAGTGTGTGGATTAAAGTGTTCAGCTTTAGCATTTTAACTTAATTTAGTATCATCCGTTGATTGCCAGTTATGTATAAAGCATTTTGTTTCATCCTTAGACTATACATAGACAAAGAATGATGTCCCTGAGCTGAAATTATAGATCTTTGAAATTCATATTATTTTACTAATTATTGTGCATGGAAAGTAAATCTTATATATGAAAGTCAGGATTTTTAAAAAGTAAATACGGAAGGTCGCTGTCCAACACCAGCACCGCCTCTAGCTCACCAGGCTCCAGCCTAAGAAGGGGGCTAAGTAAGGAAGTCTCTATACCATGGCTCCTACAAAGCCAAAACTGCTTGCAAATCCACCTGTGGCAAAGCACCTAGGAAGCAACTAGCTACAAAACCCGCTCTCAAGAGTGCGCCCTCTACGGACGAGTTGAGAAACCTCATCGTTACAAGCATGGTATTGCGGCACCTAAATGAAGTAAGACCTTATCAAAAGTTGACTGGATTTCTGATTCCTTAACTTCCTTTCCAGAGTCTGGTGCGAGAAATTGCTCAGGACTTTAAACAGACCTGAGTTTCCGGAGTACAGCTATTGGTGCTTTGCAGGAGGCAAGTGAAGCCTATCTGGTGGGCTTTTCTTGAAGACATCAACCTGTATGCTATCCGTGTCAAACATGTAACAATTATGCCAAAGACATCTAGCTAGCATGCCGCATAGGTGGACAATGTGCGTACGAAACTACTATGATGGAACACAAATCATTCTTTAAACAAAATTTCTTTTCTTCCTGTTATTGGTAGTTCTGAATCTCAGACTTCTTTTTTCCCACCCATGGGATTAAAAAGTACCTAAATATATGATTGCAAGTGGAAAAATAGGGGACAGAAATCAGGTCTTGGCAGTTTTTCCATTTTCATTTGTGTGTGAATTTTTAATATAAATGTGGGGACATAAAGCATTAGTGCAAGTCAAAACGTTCCAGTGAACAAGTCTCAGCAGTTCAACTTTATAACAATTATAAATAAACCTGTTAAAATTTTCTGGAGAGTGTCAGTATTTGGATTTTTTTTTAAACAAGTAAATTCCTTATTGACAACAATGGAAGGAAGGAAGGAAGGAAGGAAGGAAAAGAAAAAGAAAGAAAAAAGAAAGTAAAAGAAAGGAGAAAGAAAGAAAAAGAGAAAGAAAAAGAAAGAAGAGAAAGAAAGAAAGAAGACAAAGAAAGACAGAAAGAAAAGAGGAAAAATGGAAGGGAGGAAGGGAGGAAGGAAGAAAGGAAGAAAGAAGGAAGGAAAGAAAGAAAATGGGAGAACTTATATAAACTAAAAAATAAACTTTCTATAGTTATTAAATAATTTAAATAATTTGCCATGGAAACATCTCTTCTCCATTATCAGATGTACTAAAATTTAAAATATATACAATATCACAATGATACATAGATAATGTTCAGCAGATATCTAACATAGCTAAATTCAATTTATAAACACATATCTTAGGGGCATCTGGGTGGCTTAGTGGGTTAGGAGCCTCTGCCTTCGGTTCAGGTCATGATCTCAGGGTCCTGGGATCAAGTCCTGCATTGGGCTCCCTGCTCAGCAGGGAACCTACTTCCTTTTCTCTCTCTCTGCCTGCCTCTCTGCCTACTTGTGATCTCTCTCTCCCTGTCTAATAAATAAGATCTAAAAACAAAACAAAACAAAACCCACATATCTGAGATAGGGATGTTTGGATTACAGAGAAAACTATAGGGAAAAAGAATAATGAAAATAGCTAAAGTAAAGTTAAAAAAAAAAAAAAGATGCTGCTGCCCCAGAAAGATGAAATGAATGTCCTCCTTAACTCTCTGGATGGCTTTGTATTTACAGACATTAGTCCTTCCTGTAACTTGTCTTCTTCCTCCTCTAGAGCCCTACACCCAATTCTCCATTTTTGTATACCAGGTTAACTTTTTTTTTTTTAAGATTTTATTTATTTATTTAACAGAGAGAGAGATCACAAATAGGCAGAGAGGGGCAGAAAGAGAGGAGGAAGCAGGCTCCCTGCTGAGCGGGGAGCCCGATGCGGGCCTCGATCCCAGGACCCTGAGAGCATGACCTGAGCCGAAGGCAGAGGCTTTAACCCACTGAGCCACGTAGGCACTTCCCAGGTTAACTTTCTTTTTACTCAAGTAATAAAAATAACTCTGGATAAGAGAAAACTGAAACTGAGAGAAGCTAAGTAACCTGCCCATGGATACCCAGCTTGTAAGTGTCAGGGCAAGGATTCCAACTCATATACGCACTGTTGCCCTGCCATATGGCCTTACCTTGCCATTATATCAGAAGCTCTAATAATAGCCAGTGAGTGGCTAAGTGTCCAGATTTATGCTGCAAAGCAAAGAGATAAGTATGGAAGTATAAAGAAGTCAAACTCTCTTTAAAATCTTGCAGAATTGTCTATTTAAACACTTTTAGCATGTTCAACAATGTAAAATACGGCTTTTCAGAAAGTGGTGTTATTAGACACAATCTGTATCTGACCTGTGTTACAATCACTGCTATGTAAGTTAAAACTGTGGAAAAAAAATTAAAGGTTGTAAATGTTTATAATGTTTATAATGACAGACAAAGTTGTATCAGAAGATAAGAGTTGCAGAATATTTACCCTACTGTGAGCTGTTTTTGCTGCTGTTTCTGTGAAACAGAAGTCAGAGGAAATGACCAGCCTTATCTAGCACGTAGACACAATTTTTTTAAAGCCTCATTCCTTTAAACTATGGTTACTAATGGTGTAATAAATGAAAATCCATTGCTATAGTTTATTGCAGTGTTGTCTTGCTAAAAGGGATTCCATGATCAAATAATATTGGAAAACCTGAGTTCAATAAAGTTAAATAGGTGTTTAGTTTTATTTGATGCTGTTTTGGTTTGATTTTACTGCAGGGCTCCTCAGAGCCTTTAATATGCAAATGTGCATTGTGAAGCTAAGCAGAGTTTATATGAAGCGTTTCCCAAATTTATTTTATGACAGAAGCCTCTCCACTTCAGTTTTTCTTTTTCTTCTTTTTGGGGGAGTGAGGGAGAGGAGGAAGGAACACTTGGGTAGAAGAAGTGTCAAAACAGTAGAGAATGTTAGTTTCTAAGAGACAGTCTGCCACTGACAAGTAAGTTGGGCAAAACAAAAACAAAAACAAAAACAAAAACAAAACCCAAACCAACCAACCAAACAAACAAAAAGCAAAAACCCCACTAAATTAAAACAAAGAGGGGCTTGAAAAGTTTCATTCCAAACTGATTCAAACTTCTGGTTCTAACTGCAAAAAATAAAGTTTCATAATGATTTGAAGAAAAGTCTTAAGCTCTAAGATAAGGCTATGACTAAATTAAATAGCGATTGGAAACTGTCTGAATTTGTAAATAAAAAGACACCAAATTATATTGAGGTGCCTACTGCCTTTTATATCTAGCTTTTTTAAAAATAATAGTTTTGGGTTTTTTTTCAAACTATTGGCAAACTAGTGGCAAACATTAACTGCTGCATATTGCTTTGGTTAAATATTTTAATCAGAAAATATCTTTTGTGAGATGTTTATTTTAAAGTTTTACATGAAAAATAATTACCCTTTTACTTGCTGAAACTTGGATATTTGGATAATGAGGAAACACCCACTCATTTACTTTCCCCATGGCAGTGGCTATCAAAGCTATGTGTTACAGTCATCATGAAACTTTTAAAAATCTAGTGCCTTCACCTCACCTCCAGAGGGATTCAAAGCCTTGGAGCAAAGACTCTGCATCAGCATTTTTTTTATCTTCCAGGTGATTACAATGTATAGTCATGACTGGGACCCACTGCCTTAAGAGGAAATAAACTATTTCTCTAGCACTGAAATTATAAATCAACACATAAACTATCAGAAATAATTAAAGGCACAGGAATCAGTAAGGCATACAAACTTACATTATAAAATGATTTCTTTAAATCATGGCTCGTTATTTATGCATCATTAAATAATTACAGTGAAGGGTGGAAAAATAGCAAATTTACTCTCAGAAAAAAAAAATCAACCTGAAATGAAGATGACTTCTTGGAAACATTATCAATAGCATTTGATCTAGAAATTAAACACTTGATGTACCAATATATTTGTTATTGATAATATGATCTACACTTTTTATATTAATAAATTATAAATGAAAACTGACGAAATAATAATTTGTGTCTATATATCTTAGGTAGGCTAGAAATTAAGAGATAAAATATTAAGGTTTTGGATTAGATATAAAAATGATACTATATTTCATTATTAGTAATCAACATATTGTGTACTTTGTCACACACATATAACTTGTGTATACTCAACTATTTTTATTACATATTTATTATAACAATTATAGTATAATTATATATAAATATATAGTTGACTACATGCATATATATTTATGTATTCATCCATTCATTTATATAGGGATTCACCCCAAGGCCCTTATCATTAAATCATGTTTCTCCCTTAACCTTCAGAAGAACCTTGGAGGTAGATATTACTATTACCTATATTTTACAAATGAGGAAACTGTCCATGGTCCCAAAGCTAGTAAGCCAGACATAATAGAGACTTACTACATTTTTAGTAAACATTTGCATAGAGGAATTCAATAATTAATAGTAGATATAAAGATAGATGTGTATAACAGCTCATCTACACACTGAGTATAAGACTATCTTTTTTTTTTTTTTAAGTGATCTGTACACCCAACGTGGTGTTCCAACACATGAACTTATGACCTGGAGACTAAGAATCACATGCTCTACTGACTGAGTCAGCCAGACACACCTGCCCCCATCTCTTCATTTAGTATAAACACTTATTTTGTCTTAGAAACTTCTCTGCCAAAAGTCCTGTGAAAACTGGGCAAGAATCCAGATATCCTTTCCTTTGTCATATGAGTAGAGGTAGAACCTTAGTTCTTAAATAAGGATAAATATTGAAATACAGATTCCATGGTCCAATCCCAAATTTTCTGAATTAGCATTCCAGCTAGTGAAACCTAGAATTTGTCTATCTTTTAAAAAGCTCTTAAGTAATTCATATGAATTGCAAGTATGGAAACCACTGGATCTCATTGCTCATGGTTGAGATTTAATGTTTAAGTCTTACTGGTACTCCATAGAAAAGGCTGAGTCCCAGCGGTGCCACCAACTAGGTTTGTCACATTGGGCAAGTCCCTTGATGCTTTAAAAGCTATATGTCTTTTTTTTTTATATGTCTTTTCTATAAAACAGAGTTAAGGAATTCCTTGTCTCATAAGGGTTTTGTGGGGACTAAAAATATGTTTCCTCCTGCATGACACAATGTCTGACATTTCAAGAAGCACATTGTATAGCTTACCATTATTGAAATACCAGAAAGTAGGAGACAATAGGAGATAGAGATCTGATTGGCAGTGTCTTATTTTCTAAGGTTCATTTATTTACCTTAAATTATTCTTGTTCTAGAATAACTTTTTTTCCTTTTCCCTAACTGCACCCCCATGAAATCTCTGAGTAATATCATAACCCTTAACAATGTCTTTTCCACGTAGAGGGAAAAAATGTTTTTAAAAAGTTCTACGGAAAGAATTTCTGTGCTGTTTCTACTTAAAATTATGACAACTTGACTCTACACTCTCTGACTCAATTCTAGAGTTTGCATGCCACAAATAAACTGCTTTAACTCGGGGATATTGAAAGTAAATATTCTGTACTCTTTTAAAATAAGAAGTTTTGCAAATGCATGATACAATTGGATTCTATAACTAGTATTCATAAAATGCTAAACGCAAAGTGCATTTTGTAGACTTAGTTTTAAATTCAGTTCTAATAAGTAAACTGATTTGACCCTGTTGGGGGAAAAGTTAAAGCACACATCCAATCACTAATCCAATCTTCATTGCCATAAAATGTAATTCCTGTCTATTTCTGTGGTACTAGTAATGAGGCTAAATCATGTATATATTTTTATTTATGTGTTCAGTGATACTACGCTCTGTTCAGTGAGTGATGTTCTTCTGCCACTTGGTGGTGCTTGCCAGTTTCAGAATTTGTTTCTTGGTGGCACTGTAACACTAAGTACAAAGCAAGCTGAACAAAATCACAGCATTCCTATTGGAAAGGCTTTGCTTGAAACTGTTTAATAATTTAAAGAACCTCTGTGGAAGTAACTGCATTTGTTAACCAGTCACAACCAGTAATTAACTCCTTTAGAGTTTTAAGTTACTTCGGGCAAAATGTCTTAGGAAGAATACATATTATTAGAAAGCATGCCAAAAATTTACTTAGCAGAGAATTCAATAACAGTTCTACTCTGCTAAGAGGTTCTGTAAAATTCTACTTATATAGCCAAGTGCTGAAATCCTAGCAGGTCCTGTCTCATTATCATAATTACTGGTAAACACTTTTAAGGACTTTGCCTTTAGTTTTAAGCATGACTTACTTTCATAAGCCTGATTAGTACCACATCAGCCTTGCTATGGAAATGACATGTTCTCACTCTGAACTGGGAGTTGTTAAATCTAGATCTACATTAAGCGTATATTTATGTGGCCGCTTCTGCTGAAAGGGTGCAGCGAAAGACATCTCTGATTCCTTGTTTTTGCAATATCGGCTGGCAGCTCTATCTAAAAGGCATTCCGTTTCCTTAAAGAATTTAGCTGCGCTGTCTAGAAGCCGATTTTCTGATGCCTCCAACGTCTGGTCTAATTGATCTGTTTTAATGGAGTCTTTGTCAGTGAGGAGCGAGATGCCACCGACTAGAATGCTGGGATCTGCTGCTTAATTGCGGGGAGTGAGAGACACTGAGGTTCAGAAATCTTTGGAAGTGGGCGGGGGTTGGGGGTAATCTTGGGGCGGAGGCGGAGATGTAAGATAAAGGGACGGGTTTCACACAGGAAAAAAGATGAGATTTCTTTGAGGCTCTGAGGTGCTGCACGATCCCATCCCTCAAAGGAGAAGTTAAAAAGCTAGGAAGTGGGAGGAGGCTGGAGGTTAAAGTACTTAAAAGGATAGCTCGGGCACAATTTGTTTTTCTGGCGGTGCCTGCGAAAGATAGACAGTCCCTGCTTTCAAAGTGTACTGGTGCCTCTTAAGTGATTGGGGATGGACGCTAATTGCCCGCGAGGTTCTATCAAACAAGCTCTTCTAAATTCGGGCGACCAGAAGGAGAGAAGGAAAGACGAGATTTAAAAAGAGAAACAGAGATGAGGGCTCTCGAAATAGAGAAAGAAGGGGTAAAAGGAAAAAGGAGGGAGGGAGGGAAGGAAGGGAGGAAGGAAGGAAGGAAGGAAGGAAGGAAGGAAGGAAGGGAGGAAGGAAGGAAGGAAGGAGGAAGGAAGGAGGGAGGAAGGAAAAGGAGGGAGGGAGAGGGAAAGGAAGGATAGAAGGAAGGAAGGGAGGTAAGAGGGAAGGCGGGAGGAAGCAGAGGAGAGAAAGAGGGTAGAGGAAGGGAAAGAGATTTATAAGGAGAGTGCTGAAAAAAAGGGAGAAAAAAAAATCTTGAATCCCGAGCAATCACACAGAAAATTCTTTCTTGTAGGTCATCCAAAACACTGTGACAGCAATGACGACCCGGGTCACTGCAGAAAGACGCTCCTCTGCATCCGTGTCCCGGGAAGCTCTCGGACCAGTTACTAGCGACTAAAATACCATTAGGCTAAGGAGCGTCTAACTGCGTGAAGAATGCAGCAGGCGGAAGGCGGGTCCCGCTACGCCTTTGCTCGGCGATGGCAGGAGCGAAAGAAAGAAGGGCACTGAGCAACACAGTCCTGCGGAGTTGGGCCTTCTCGCCTCCCCAGGTCACCGGAGAGCCGGCAGAGAGGTTCGCTAAAGCGCCCGGGGCCGCCACCCGCGCCGCCGAAGGGAGCCGCTCTTCTGGGAAGCCGCTTCCCGGAGACGGCGCCGGGCGCCCCCCCGTTGCTGATGCCGAGGAGCCCTCCCTGCCTCTCTCTGACCACTTGCCCGGACCAAAGCGTGTGATGAAGAGAAGGCTCCAAACCTTCGGCTCCTCGGGCAGGGTCGGAGCTGCAGGGGGCCGGGGAGGGGAGGAGAGAGCGAAGGGAGAGGAGAGGGACTGGAAGGCTGGCTGAGTCAGCTTGGCGAGCAGCCTCAGGGTCGCAGGCTCCTGTGGGCACTGCTGCCGCTTCCAGGCCGGCCAGAGCTGTTCTCACACCGCCGCCTCTCACCCTCTCCTGGTCTCCGCACCTCCCTCCAGCAAGGTCGCTGGGCTCTCGCCGCGGTACTCCCAGCTCGAAGCCGATTACGGGCGGCGTGTCCGGCAGGAGCGCCGGGTTCCCGCAGGACACCCTCTCTGGGCCCGCTCTCCCCTCTCGGCCCTGCAGCTACCGCTGCTCCTCCACCTCCGCCCTCACCAGCTCCAGCTCGGAGAGACGCCACCCAGCCGCGGCGGGTACTCGAGGCCCGGGGTCACGCACTGAAGAGGGGAGCTAGAACGGGGGCCCTCGACCGGACCCAGAGCTCGGCAGGGGGCGTCCTGGGGCGGAAAGTGAAAAGGCGGGTGGTACGGAAAGGTGTGGGAGTCGCCCACTCCGAACCCCGCGCTTCTCCGCGGAGCCATCCCCGCGTAGCCCCCCTCGGGCCAGCGCCTGGCGAGCTAGCCCATCTGTGGCATCCGCCGTCGCCTCCTCCTTGCACCTCCGCGCCGACCCCTCCCTCCCGGGATCTGCATCCCGCTCCGCCAATCAGCGCCCGAGTGCCTCTGCCCACGTGATCTCGGGCGGGCTAAGGACCTGCTGCTTCCCAAACGCCAGAGGGATGCGGGCGGCAGAGCGCGAGAGGCGGCTGCTGGGCTGTGCGGCGCGTTGACTCTCCTTCCACCCAGCCTCCCCGGACTCCTCTCCTCTGCCGTCTGCACTCCGGTCTCCTCGTGAGCCCCTGGCTTCCCAGAGCCCCCTCCTTATGGCAGCAGCCCCCCGAGTCTCCGGCGCTGCTCTTCAGCGGACGACCCTCTCGCTCGCGGGGCTGGGCCGGGTCACTGGATGTTTCTGAAACTCCGGAGAACATGCGCGGGTTTGGCTGCTGCTTCCTTGTCGGGTGCCACTGCCACCGCCGCCGCCTGTGCTGCCGCCGTCCGCGGGATGCCCAGTAGCCCGCTGCCCGGCCCCCGCGATCCTGTGTTCTTCGGAAGCCGTTTGCTACTGCAGAGTTGCGCGAACTAGTCATGGTGCTGTGGGAGTCCCCGCGGCAGTGCAGCAGCTGGACACTTTGCGAGGGCTTTTGCTGGTTGCTGCTGCTGCCGGTGATGCTACTCATCGTAGCCCGCCCGGTGAAGCTCGCGGCTTTCCCTACCTCCTTAAGTGACTGCCAAACGCCCACCGGCTGGAACTGCTCCGGTAAGTCAGGACCCCAGCCGCCGACCCCCCCTTTAGCCCCGCAGAGGAAACGTGTTTCCAGCACAAACCAGCCTACCTTAGTGCGTCTCCTCAGCCCCTCGCTTCTTACTGCCCCAAACCGCTGAGACGACCGACCTCCACCCGGAGGAGCGCAGAGAACCATTCCAGGCCGCTAAGGAAGCTGGGGGCTGAGGAGGTCTGGGGTGGGCAGAAAGTGCAGGTGTAGGGACCTTTGCATCCTTGCACTTAGAACTGCGGATATTTCAAGAAATATTAAACGGGATGGTTTTGTGGATCCATCGGAAAGAGCACCAGTCCTTGGGGGAAAGCCTAAAACTGAACCTTTCCCATCATTAAAGAAAAAAAGTCTAGCTAAAACGAGCGAGAAATAACTTTATGAGAAAGAACAAGCGAGAAAGCAATAAATCAAATAGTGACTGCAGGGGAGACACTGATTCCTGGCAAAAGTGCCATGAGGTGCACTGGTCTCGCCTTCAAGACCAGGTCACACGGATTCTAAAGGGGCTTAGGTTTCAAGAGATTGATTCTCTCTCTCTCTCTCTCTCTCTCTTTCTCTCCCCCCCCACCCCCCAGTCACTCCCTCCATCCCTCCCTCTCTTCCTCTCTCTCTCACATCCTCCTAGTCTACTTGGCTGCAAAAGACGTTATTTTTGCAGCCCAGAGATGCTTCTCTCTTGCCTCCCTAAGCTCCTAGATTGTGAAGGGAAGTTGAGAAAAGATTCGTTCGTCGGTCTCCCAGGCCTGGGTGGGCATAACCGAGCCAGGCAGGCTTATGCGCAGGCGGGCGGAACCGACCCGGGTGGAAGCTGACTCCATTTCTGGGCAGGCTTCCTTGGAGTGGGTCAGGCGCTCTTCTTGCTCGCTGGGGTCCCTTCAGAGTCTGAACGCGAGAGCTTGGCAGACTTTGCTCTGCTGAAGCCTCCTAATTAAATCGGGCCCGAGGATGGGAGTTGCTGTAGTCCGAGCTGGCTTCGCATTTCAGTATGACAGCCCATAGTATACCCTGGCGGGATTGCGGTGTGATTTCATTGGCATTTTAAATTGCATTAACATGCCTGGGTATTGTCCCCTAGGTCTGGTCTGTTCTAGTTTTAGCAAGTGTGCATGTAATTTTTCATCTTCTGTAAATATAATTCTGCTGTAGTTAAATCTGGCTCTGAATAAAGTGGCTTCCAGGGATGTATGTAAGCCGAAGTGTATGTAACTTTGGAAAGGAGGGAATGACCAACTGTAACTCATAGGATAAAAGAACATGTAGTCCTAGGTTGTTACTGGTGTAAATTCCATGAGGAAAATTATTATGCATCATTGTAGTTTGTGCTTTTTAAAGACAGGTTGAGATTTGCAACCTTATTAGATATGGGTCAATAGATTGCCTTTGTTCTGGTTTTGGCAATTTCTAAATTTGGTATTTTTTAAAAATTTAACATATTTGCTTCAACTTATTCATGGCTCATGAGTGCATATGTGTTATTTTTGAAAAGCTGAGTTCCACTTTGCAGGTGTCTAATCACTTTTTAGGTGCTTTATCGTAGGTATATTAAACAACCTGCAAAATCACTTGTTTGAAATGGTCACAGCTTTGTAGTCCAACATGACCGGTTTGCTTCATCCCAAGTATAGTATTGTTTTAGGATATAACTAACTTAAATGTGAAATTGAGGTTGGCAATAAATTAAGAAATTTATTTTTAGCCAGATATCTTAAGGAGATCTGCAGAAACTAAAGAGAATAAACTTGTTTTCCAAGCAGATTTTCAAGAACATGGCACACCCCTCCACCCCTGTTAACTTAGAGGTGATCAGTCTTCATTTGAGCCAGACAGACCATCACAGAAAACACTGTGCCTGTTTATCTTTATTATTGGGGCTTTGTTTCCTCTTTGTCTGGAGAAATTCCAAATAAGGGGTTGTTCCAGACCTTAAAGCAAAAGAATGGTTGAGAATGGAGAAATGGTAAAATGACACTCAGAGACCATCACCAGCTCTTTTTTAAAACATGGAGTTTGGGGACCATAAACTATAGTCTACTTAATAAGAAAAAATAAGGAAGCTAGGAAACAAGTGTCAAACCTTCATTTACTGCTGCCAGTATTAACCCTGGTTAAAATAAAATGACAATAACAGAAAAGAATATTAAAAGAGAATTGACTAGAAAAGAATTGTGAAAAAAAGAAATGAATATTGATCATGTAACAGATTTCAGAGGTTATCAGTAGAGAATAACCTTGCAGTACAGCCGTCATTATTGGAATTAAAATTTAGAGCAATTCTTTTAAAGCTTCAAGATAGTGTTTTCTTTTTCTTTCTTTTTTTTCTTTTTCTTTTTTCTTTCTTTCTTTTTTTTTTTTTTGCTAAAGTCTATGACATTTTTTAATGACTGGAGCATTCTCTTTAAATTTGAGGTTATGATGACAGAGAAAATGATCTCTTCCTCTGTGACACCAACACCTGTAAATTTGATGGGGAATGTTTAAGAATTGGAGACACTGTGACTTGCGTCTGTCAGTTCAAGGTAAGAAGTCTGATTTTTGCATCTTCTTATTCATTAACGAGACTACAAAGGAGGGATCTCCCTTTACAACCCATCACCTGGCAATTTATAGCTATGCAAGCTAAGAGGAAAGCTGGCACCAAGCAAAAGTACTGTACTGCCAAGAGAGCCAACGGATGTCAAAAAGACATAGCTTTTTGGAGAAATGTGTATGCCAGAGTTATAAATGCCACTGGAGGTAGAAAGCTTCAGGTTGTTCTTTCGGTGCGTCAGAGGTAAATTATGTGTACGTGTCCCACCTAGTATGCATTTTATAAGTCAACTGCTGGGGTTAATAGCCAAATAATCAATGGACAGGAAGTGTGGATTTATACTTTTGTTCTTTTTGATTGGGACGATCATTTTTGATCATATTGCTCTGTTTTAATGGCTTTGGGTTTTATTATCCAGGCAAGCTGGTTAACTATTTAAATAAACTCCTTATTAGTATGACTTCAAAACTACTGTGCTAGTTTTTGAAATCATGGAGCTTATTAATATATGTCAACTTTTCATGGGTACCACATTCAATTACAGCTGAATCTCTCAGGAATCCAAAAGAGTTAAAATAGCCGCAAGTCATTTCATAGATGTTAGAAAAATGTACTTTGCTGCATGTTAGAAAAATAAATAAAAATTAATTTTTTTTTAAAGAGAGGGACATTGCAGCACTGGTATCATCAAAACTAGGTTATGAGTACCTACTGAAGATAGAATTCTTCATGGCATTATTATAGTCATCATCTAACAAATGCTTTATACCTCGTAAATTATAAACCTTTTCTCTCAAAATGTTTATACAAGCATACATACTATCATAGGTATTGTACTAATGTCTTATATTCACCTTTGAGTGTTGCTGAATTTTTTATTTTTTTAAAGATTTTTTTTTATTTATTTGACAGGGGGGGCAGAGAGAGAGGGAGAGAGCAAGCACAAGCAGGGGGAATGACAGCAGGGGAGAAGCAGTCTCCCCGCTTAGCAAAGAGCCAGATGTGGGGCTCTATCTGAGGACCCTGGGACCATGACCTGAGCCGAAGGCAATGGCTTAACAGACTGAGCCACCCAGAAGCCCCTGGATTTTTTAAATAGACGTGAAATCTAACATAAGGTTCAACCAGGAAATATGTGCATAAACAAAACTATGTAAGTGGGATCAGGGAAAACTTTTACAAGATTGTGAGCAAAACTAAAAAAAAGAAAAAGAAAGAGGAAATAGGCACAGAATAAATGAAAACATTAAACTCAAATTCAGATCTAAATAATTGTTATAGTATGCAGTATTTAGAATTGTTGATGAAATTAAATATTTTAAATTGAATTCAACCTCCCAGGGAGAGAGATAAGGGAATTCATATTTAAATATAGTTTGAATTGTTTGTAGATAAGCTCAAAGCTGCTTGGACATTATTCTTTCTAAGAAAAGAAATAAAATGACTGATATTTGCAAAGTACACCACCTCCTGGTAGGTCAGTATTGGTGTGACCATGCTACAGTCCTTCAGACCATACTATAGTGTTAGAAACATACTTGTGCAAATTTAATATGCATGTGACACCAACCTCTAAAGTCTCTGGCCAACAATATAATTATGTTCTTTCGATGAACAACATGGGAGAGATGAAGCATGAAAACTCTCCAATTCATACTTTCCCCAAGAGTTACCTAAAGAGAAAATACAGGTGGATAAATCATTAATTAAAGGCCCAGAGGATCTTGTGGATGTTTCCCCCTTCTAGTTTGTAATTCCCATAAATTTGTCTTACTTTCATAAGCAAGGGTAGACATAAGAAGTAAACTCATAAACAGTATGAAATGAACCAAAAAGAATGTTCTTCAAATGGAGAGCCATAATTCTAACAAGATTTCAACAAGAGAAAAATAGCAGAGTTCACAAATTTCTAAATGGATGCATGCTACTACAAGGGATGTATAGTTTTCTTATTAAAGAAATTTGTTCAGTTTTCAGGTTCCAGAAAGAGTTCCGGTAAAACTTTTATCAACAAAAATACTTGTGTTTTTCATGCTTTGGCCAGGGAGTTACATTGGTCACCAATTTAAATGTTTTTTGAGTGGAGTAGATCAGGGAGTGGGCAATGAATGCAAGTTTGAGTAATAACTGAAAAGGTATCTTTTTCCTAATCCTTGTAGCATTTAAATTTATTATAAGATTACTAATGCCATTAGCTTGTGCTTCGTGATAGTTGTTGTCTGTCAAGAGAAAAGAAACATTTCCTTCATGGAAAATTTAAACTCTACATGTAGCAAGAATGTAGAGTGGCTCGATTAAGTTGAAGATCAAAGAAAATGTGCAAGTTGTGCAAAGAATAATAGGATATTTTAGGCTAAGAGTATCCTGATTTAGTCCTTTCCAGTACATTCCAATGAATTTGAGGTTGGTTGGTTGGTTTGTTTGTTTCCTCTGTATCTGATGAAAATGGAGATATCCCGATAATCTATTTTCCTATATACTAGTCTAAACTAGCTGAGGTCATCTACTCTCTGTTTCTCCTGTGTTTACAGATACAATCACAAGTTCTTTCATTCAACTTAGGATGCAGACTATGGCCATTCTAGCTGAGAGATAAATTTCAAAGAGAAGTGTACGTATGTGATCTATAGTTTTCCAACTTGGAGCACTAACGTGAAATATATATTTGCCTTCACTTCTCTTAGATGATTGAAAACAGACATATTCTCTTAATTGTTACAACTGAGTGAGACATTTTCTCCTCCTTTTACAGATGAGAAAATTAAAGTTCTGAAATATAAATAACCATCATTAAATGGTGATCTTCAAGTTAGAACCTAGGTCCTTTGACACCAAATCTAATTTTCTTCCAAAACATTATACATGCAAATGAAAATATTGGTAACAGCAACTGTTATTGTAGACAACTCAGTACCAAGGGTAGTACAACAACTGATTTTTAGGTGATGATATGAGTTCCAGAAATGGCAGAACCTGGTTCCTATCTGAATATCAGACAGCTTGCTAGTCAATCTGATAAATCAGTTGTGGAGAGAAAAATTTAGAGACAATTAGATGGATGGATGGATGAAAGGAGGAAGGAAGGAAGGAAGGAAGGAAGGAAGGAAGGAAGGGAGGGAGGGAGGGAGGGAGGAAGGGGCTTATGTAGTTATTCATAGATAGCATTGGCCATACAATGACCAAATATCAGTTTATAATTTAAATATATGATGAAGCTTTATGTTTTTTAAATATTATTTATTTCAAATATTCAATATTTGTGTTTAATAAGCATGCTTTAGATCTACAATTGTTCCACTTATTAGGACTACATAAAAAATTGCCCAGAACTTAGTAGCTCAAAAATAATCATCATTTACTTTGCTCATGACTCTGCAATTGGACTGGGTTAATGGAAACATCTCATCCCTGCTTCCCTTGGCATTAGCTGAGGGAGGGAGAGAACTCAAAGGCTTGGTTCTGGACTCTTCTCAGGGTTCCCACTCATATATCTGTCTGTTGGACACCTTGGTCCTTAATGTGGATCTCTCCATTTTTGCTAGTTTGAGTTTCCTCATACCACAATGGCTGGGTGTCAAGGGCAAGCATCCAGAAAGAGAGAAAGGGTCAGGTAGAGCCTGTATCCTTTAATGACCTAGCCTGAGAAGTCACACCAAGTCACTTTCACCATAGCCACAGGCTTGCCTACTCTTAAAGTCATATTTTCTTTCATTTAAAGAAATGTGGTTCCAGAGGAGAAAAAGTTACTTATGGAATGATCAAAGGATTGGGACATGTGCAGGTTTTTTATCTTTTTCTTTTTTGGAAGAGAAACATACCATATCCTAAGCCATTATTCTTAAGCCTTTGACAACTGGGAATATAACAAGAATTCACTTAACATCTGTGGAGTACCTTCTAAATGCCAGACTCTATGGAAGGTGCCGACAATCTATAAAATATAAGATATACATAGCTTCTAGATGCTGAAATCTCAGCTAAAAGAAATCTTTATTAACCAAACAAGCAGTAAATCATATGAAAAAACTTCTCACATGCATTTTTTTTGTTCATTTGTAGTAAAATGAATTCCATATATTCTAGAGTGTCAAGTCATCAAATCCACTAGTGTTATATGTAGCTACTTTCTTAAGCAATGTGGACACTTTGGAGCAAAATCATTCCACTGGAAAACACATATTTAGAAAATAAACTTAAGATTTTTATAACATCTTAAGAAAAATAGAGTCACTTTTCCCCTGAGAGGAAGTTTGTACAACACATACATTTATGGGTCTAACCATCTGGGCCTGACTCTTGTTTTCCCTCTTACCAGCCAACTATGTGGCCTTTAGCAAGTCACTTAACATCTGAATCTGTCCCCTCATCTGAAACTGAGCAGTGCCATAATTACCACTAAAAACTATTTCCAATAATTTGGAAATTTGGCATATTTTAACATAATACTTAGCTTATTTTTATGCGTCGGGTTATTCTGTTTTCCTTTATTTCTCTAATTTTAGATGTGTGTGTTTAGTGTCAGTGTTAGATGGTACATCACTATATTCAAATAAAAAATGCTTATCATGAGAGACAAATAATTGACATTTCTTTTTACAAATGAATATTCCAAAGTATTTTAAAAACATGACTCTGTTAATCCACCCAAGTGCCCTAGTTAACCATTTCAAATGGGGAAACTGAGCCACAAACTTGTTAAATATTTAATAGTCGTGTGACGTATTCAAGGCCCTACACCAGAGCAGTGGGAGAAATTGGAGAAACTAGGACCGGACTCCTCTTCCTGAGCGGTAATGGTTTAGAGTATGCTTCTTCCTTGTATTACTCATATTAATGAGTGCAAGTCATGCTACTAAAGGCCAAAAACATCGTGCTGGTAATCTACAGTTAAGCTCTTTCAGCTCCGTACAAATCTCCCTTTTGGCTTGTGCATGGAACTTGGCAGCTCTGTTTTTCGCACTGTTCACATTTGGCTTACTGAATCCCTCAGAAGTGGCATATGAGCGCTTTATCAGTTTATTCCATATTTTAAGATGCATATCAGCATTGTGTACTAGCACTTGACAGAGATAATAAATACTTCCCACCCCTCACCCCCTGTCCACTGGCTACATCAGAGTATTCTACAGAAGTAGATAGGAAAGTTAGAGTGGTTCCAGGGGTTGGAGAGAAGAAAATGTGGACCCAAATAATCTACAATGTGTTGTAGGCACACTTGAAGATGGAGATTAAAAGGTGGCCAAAGACAACAAGGCTAGTACCTGAACATGAGAAGCTAACTAGTCCAGTCATCCTATTAATTTTGACTATCTTCTGCCTACTGAAAATGTCAGCAAGTCTATTGACTATGATATGTTACCAGTAGTGCACTTCTTTCTGATCTCTCTTACATTAGCTCGGATACCATTTTAATGTGAGTAGGTCTTCATAAATCCTCTCTGGTACTGAACACAACACATTTATCAAGCACCTGTCCATCCACCTGCCTCTCAGGCTATGGTTCTGACATAAGCACAAGCCCGATTTAGCTGGTGTTACCTCTGTACTGCTCACTGGAGAATTTGACTCCTCACTGACATTCTGCCATTGCCTTTTTTCTTCAGTAGTGGTAATGATTTTGGGTCCTATGGTAGGTCAATTCTCAGATGTAAGTTTAAAATACATATATATTTAGAAAGCTTGTGGAAGGTAGCCATTATACAGGTATCACCTGATGAAAAAAGAATGCCTATTGAGTAAAAGATCCTCATTCATAAAAGATTCTAATCAAAACAGTATTAAAATACAGTCGCATAGACTGAGTCTAGGAGCCAATAGTGTAACTGTGAAAAGGAAATATTGCATAAAGGGCTTCCAGAATATCTAGATTAGAAATTGTAGAAATAAAGAAGATTTCTAAAATACGTCATATTTAAAATATTTAAATCATTTTAATCACATGTAAGTAATTTCTAAATAGATATGACTTGACATTTAAATCATCATGTTAGCAATTATGGAGATCATAATATGAGTGTCATACAATTTGGATTTACTATTGTAAGAAAAGTATATCACTATTTCTAAGCTATATTTCAGTTTTTCAATAACAGATACAAAGTAAGACTCATAAAAAAAGACTTTCTCCCATTTCAGAGAATGTTGGCTTATCCCATTTCATGTATAAATTTCTAGAATGATTACACCATTGTCACATTAAGGCAAAGATCAAGAGTTAAATGGTTGATGGAGAAAAAGAAAGTACAGATATTCTAAGGAAATAGAGTAAAAAAATAAATTTTAGGTTTTTATTATAAGATTATAAACTTATTAGGAATTCATTCTTTTTGGGGCATATATCTTTGAGTTGAATTTAACTTATGATAGAGTTTTAGGTTTATTATCATATATATTAAAACTTTCCTAGCCATCTCACTAGATCATTGGTTTATTTTGTATGTGTTATAAATTTACAGCCATCAAAAATCCAAATATTTTAATAAGAACTGGAAAACAGAAAAGCGTTTTCATATGCATATGTATGTATGATTTGCTTTACTCAGTTTCTGGCATAGGTGGATATTTTTAAATAATCATCTTGGTCATTATATTTGTTACAATTAAACAATGAAACACATCAGTAGTAGTAATCATGAGATAATCACATCTCTAGTGTAATTAGCAGGTATAGGACATAGCCAAGTATCTCTAATGCCTTAGACTGTGATAATATTATGATAAATATACCCTGTAGGCTGCCTAATTTCCATTGTAAAATTTGTATTTTTTGTAATAAGGTTGTTTTATCTCTTTATGAAATATACATTAATAGTCATACTTTCCAATAATCAATAAAGTTTACTTGTGCTTTACAAGTTTACAATATAAAGTTTACATATGCTTCAATAGTTGTTGATTTTCGCCCAGTATTCCATATTCTGTTGTTTTTTTCTTGCACTGTATCTGTCAATATCTAAAAATATATGACTAATTAGTAATCCAAATGTCTTACCCAAATATTTAGAAGTTCGTACAGATTAAAATTATTAAAAAAACATACTAAGGAGTAACCGATGTAATTGGCATATCAGCTGTATACTTCTGCTGTAACCACAGATAGGCATTACCTATTTTTAATAACTTGAATACTATAATATGTTTTGATTTTTTCCACCGAGCCAGATGGGTGTCTATCTGAAAAACAGTATTAAACAATGTTGATACATTTGTTGCTCTACCTTTTCGGTATGGCTTGCCTGGATCACTTTGTTGGAATTACCTGGTCAATTTAGAAGCTTTTTTTTTCCCCCCTGTCTGAATCAAATGACTGACTAGCTGACTTGACATTACTTTTGTGTATCTTTGAATGATGCCCTTGCGAGGTCAAGGACTTCAATGGATACAATGGGGATCGCTGAAAATGAAAACAAGTGCTTTCTTTTGTAAACGATTATTTCTCTCCATGGTGTCAAAGGTGTGCAGACTCCAGTACTAACCATAAGCTTCTATCTGTGTGTCCCCCAGTGCAACAGTGACTACGTGCCTGTGTGTGGCTCCAACGGGGAGAGCTACCAGAATGAGTGCTACTTGAGGCAGGCTGCCTGCAAACAGCAGAGCGAGATACTTGTGGTGTCTGAAGGATCCTGTGCCACAGGTATGTGTGTGATCCTAAAGACTTCCCGAAACCTTTGGAACAATGTCTTGCTTTTTCTGTTATGTTATCTCCAAATAAATAATCCAGACTATATACTGGCTGGATAAGCCTCTCATTCTCTTGTGCGAACCAGACATTATTCTTATTTTGTCTTTTTTACATTTCAAATCATTTCTGGAAGAAAGAGAAAATCTGCCATAAGGATGTTGATTTTAATACATATGTTATTTAATGAAGTACAGACAGTTGAATAATATAAATAGAAATCTAGATTTCCTGCCTAGGTGCCAAATACAGAGAAGCCTATCTATGCACACATGAAGTTTGTTTGTTTGTTTGTTTGTTTGTTTTGAAGAATAGCATTGTTTGCTGGAGGGCAGTTTTGCAGATCTGGGTTTGAAAGTGAAAATGGGAGTAACCTCAGCAGTGCTGTAATAATGTTCTTCTTACCATTTAGCTGATTTTATTGAAGAATGTATTTGTGAAGGACATCTATCCTTTCTAACACAGTCAGCCTGGGATTCCACAAAGTTCTGTAGTTGTCTTTACCAAGAACGCTCTGAAGGAAGTGAGGAGGAAGAGTGGCTTCATATGCCCTTCAGTTTTCCAGGTTTTCCTTTCATGTATGGTGATTGTTAGAGATGAACAGCATTACAGGAAGAAAAATAAACAGAGGGAACAAAGCCCGACTTGATAGAGCAATGCCTTAAAATAAAGCTGAGTTTACAGGTTAGTCTTGATGTATTAGGATCACCTTTATTAAAGAAACTTTAGTGTCCGTGATAGTTGTCTTGAATGACACATAAGCATCTTTCTAGAAAGTCATAATTTCTGAGGAATTGGATGGCATAAGCATATCAGGGAAAAATAATAATGACACAAAGTATGAACTTCCTTCAAAAGTGAAAATATAGAATAGTGCCAGGAAAAATCTATTTTATTGGGAAGATAAGTGTTAGATAACAAGTATTTCTTCAATAACAAGTATTTCTATTCTAGGGAACTATGTTAAAAGTCATGTGTATGTTGAGGCAGAATGGTAAGTGAGCAAGGAGAAAGGCTTGTATTCTTTAAAAGATTATCTTAAGTCTATTGATTGTTAGTAATTGGTAGTGTTCCAAATTATATCAGTGACTATTAAAGTTCCTAAGAATTAGCAAAAGAGAATGATATTATTACTCACAGATGATGATGTAGGCTTTTTTGTTTTCATTTTGGTTTTTAAGTAGTCTTTTCTTTTATATGATTCTTTGCCTCATGAAGTGAATGTCCTTCCTGGTGCCCCACTTGCTTCTTATTTGCTAAAGGGAACAGATCATTGCCACTCCATCTGTCTGAGAAGTAATGAATGAAAATGACAGCAACAGGTGAGAGTCAGTGGACTTGCTTCCCCAGTAGGGAGGGAGGAGGACCAGCATTCTACTCTCATAGTAAAGATGGGGGAAACCGAAAGAACAACAAGGAGCAAACTAATTATGAAAAGTCAACCTGCCATACCTGTGAAGAAAATTTAAAGTGATATGTTAAGACAAATTGCATTGGAAAAAAAATATGGAAACTCTGACTTTTAGAAACCAAGAATGATGGAGCCAAACACGAGGGAGTACTTAGGAAAGGGTTTGTCTACTCAAGCTCATATAGGATCCCAATCTATCTCTAACAGTAGCCAAATGAGAATCAGTGGGCAGTTGTCAAAATAGAGTCAGGAAGTTATGGTATGGCTAACAACAATTTGGTATGAAAATCTCTCTTTCTTAACTTGCCAACCTCCAAGTTCTTGTTGGCTCAGGCAATCACATTCTCCTGATTCATTCAAGTTTTTACATGCTAGTCCCTAATGTGTTGTTTTTACTATGAAAATAAATACTTAGCCAAGAGGAACATTTATCACAATTGAGTAATCCATACTGAGCTGATTCACATACCTAGATTTCTGTAAGATTTAATTAGTAAGGCAGTCTTGCTGAATGTGTCTCCCATTGACTTGTAAATCTAAAAGATTTTTGATCTGAATAATGATGGAGGAACCAAAGTAACTTTGATTAACGAGGTCTGACTGTAAATAAATTAGAGTTCTGACTTTTGATCTAAAATAAATTCTCTTTCTTTTCTTTGTAGATTTTCCATTTGTTTTTTAATGCTATTTGACACTGAATAGAGATGGTAAACTGTGATCTCTAGGAATAAAAGACAGTAGCAGATATAACTTTATTATATTTCATTGAACTTACAAATCTTTTTTTTTGGTCCAAAAATGGTTTCTTATTGGACAGTCTGCTCAATAGCCTCACTGTCAATTTTGCTTTTTTGTGTTAGAAGAAATGCATTAACTAGGAGTTCAGACTTTCAAGTTCAAGAGCATGTCTTCTTAGATGTTTCTGTCTCACCAGTAAGACTTCAGTAGGCTATTTATTTATCTTATACTAGAGAAACCATTAAAGCTTCCCATCATTATTTCATAATGATGCAGTGAACTTGTAATTATTTTTCCACTTATTCCTCCTTTCTTTCCTACTTACCTAATTTGGGTCAAAGCAAACAAAAGTTGTCTTAAGAACCATGTCCCTTGACTTTTTAGAAAGATATGTGAGAAATGCAAGCCAATATACTACTGCCATTTTTTTTTTGCTTTTCCCAAGCTGTATGTACTTATTAGAAAAACCTATGGATGAATAAGCAATATGTTTATTCAAAAATCTTAATTTTTATGTTCTAGACACAGTGATAAGCAATTAAAATTTGCTATTGTGCAGTAAGCCTCAAAATCACCTAATGAGATAGACATTAGTGTACTCATTGAATAGAGAACAAATAAGCTTAGGAAGGTTAGATGTGATCAAATGAGTAATGTTTGGAGGTTTGAATCTATAAGCTTTTATGTATTTCCTCTTATGTGCATATAAGTATAAAAAGCTGAACAAAACTTGGTTCTTGATTTAAGGAAGTTTACAATCGTAATGAGGAAGAAAAAAGAAACTACACATTTAACCAAAACAAGGAGAATACATTAGTGCTATAATAGTACAACCTGTTAGCCTTTGATGATTATAAGTAATACTGAATTAAACTTTCAAATTAATCGAAATAAATTTAGTTAATATTTTAGCTATGAAAGTATACAAACATTGACCATTCAAGTGTTGTCTCATCCAAAAGTGATGGTGCCATGAATTACGATTAGCAGTTCAGTTGACAGGACAATCTATTATGGTCACAAATGCTTCAGCCTTTCTTGATCTGTTATCATTAAATAGTCAAGGCATATGATCAAAATCTTTATTTGATTATATATTTACTAAGAAGGGTTTTTATTATAAGATGTTTTACCAATTAGCTTGACTTAAGGAAAGAATTGGCTGGCCTCGAAACATATGTATTAGTAACATTAGCAGTTAATAAATAACTTGGCTTTCTGATTTAAGACAGCATTAGACCTATGAATTTAGTTAATATGAGTCTCCACCAAGGCTTTTTATTTAAACTACTGCTCCTTCATGACACTGCTAATGCCTAATCTGATAATAAGCATGACTGTTGGGGAGGCATCCATTATTCCATGTGTCACCATTCTGTGGATTTTCATATATCATTTTTTATACCATGCCTCTCATAAACTGTCATGGAGGCAAACAAGTAGAAGTAATGGGGCTTTTGGTTTTTGCTTTGTTTTATTTCTTAAATTAGACTGCAGCATCAAACACAAATTCATAGAATGCCATTTGGTATAATTCTTGAATCCTGGTTGAGATTTCAGTGTGAAATGAGGGCATTTCAGATATAAAATACCATTATTAGTCTTATTCCTCATTATTAACATCAAAAATACATAATCAAATGTATTTAGAATGAAAAGAAGCGGGAAGGAAGGAGGAGGAGGATGTCTACACTTGACAGGTAGAACCAGATGGAAAATGAACAGTCTTGACTCCCAACCAGAAAACTGGGTGTCTCTGGGAACTAAGTTGTCGGAAATAGACAACTTTGACCAACTGCAATTATGTAGGAAGGGGGAGAGAAGAAATAAAGAGAAATGCAGAAAGAGGGCATCGCTTCTTTTCTGTCAGCATCATTTAGGGTGTATCCAATTTTAAGCACAAAGACAAAAGTTAATCTCCCTCATCTACTGATTTCAAAAACAAAGGATGCTGTTGATGGCAAATAAACTCATCCACAATTGTAGTATTTGGAAAACATATTAACAATTATATAGAAAGATAATCATCTGTAAACTGTTTTTCTTTTTGTGTATATGTGATTTACAATAATATAAGCCTTAATTATGAGTTTATTTGCCACATGTTTAATTTCTGAGTCTCACTGTTACAAGCATTTCTTTCTTTCTTTTTTTTTTTTTTTGGTTAATGGCACCACATTCATCCTGGTTAAAATAAAAATGTGACAGATTTTACATAGTCAATTTTAGAATGTAATAATCAAAATAGGATATAATATCAAAGCTAGGTAATAGTTTTTTACAAAGTTTAAGAATGAAAATAATAGAAAATTTATTTTATGGTATATTATACAAATTGAATTAAATTGATGTGAATATACTTTCAGATTAAATATTAGTAATTTTCTCCATTATATTACTGTCTTACTAAAGGAAGTAAACATGAGTTAAATAAAGTCAAAAATAGTTCTGAATATGTTTTTCAAACAAAACCAAAGTATTTCTTTCCTCCCCCCAGATGCAGGATCAGGATCTGGAGATGGAGGTAAGATTTGTCTTTTTATATATTTGAAGACTTATGTGTGGATATTATTTATGGATATTTACTTATGTATTTACTATTACAGATATCTGAGACAAATTCACATTTTGCATTTTATGAAAGAGACAGACGAAAAAGCGTCATTCTGCTTATTAAGCAAATGTATATACCACGCAAATTATTTAATATATTTATGGATCTTAGTTAAGAACTGTATTTCATCTAATCTTTCTTGTTCATTTATTTGTTTGTGCCTGACCTATCTATGAGATAGATATGCAGGTCAAAACTTCCTAACAGAAACTTCCAAGACTATTTGGCAGGGCAGAAAGAATTCATGAAGAAATCACTTAAATATTGAGATTTGTAATATATAATATATAATAATATTGCCCTAAATTGCCAGGTATTAATATTAACACATACATAACTATCATGTAAACAAGGTCTTAATTATCAAATCAATAAATTGAAACTGAAAACTTTCTTTTCATAAAAGAAAGTAAAAATGATAAACAGAATTTAGGCCAATGAAAATAATTTAGTATCTTTACTTCTTTGGTTAAATTAATCTATTTTTACTAAATAAGACATGTTTTTGTTATTAAATTATATGTTTAAGGAAGTATATAAGAGAGGCAGAAACTTTTAAAATTTGATCTGATGTACTGCCTGCCAAATAAGAGTTTTTTATGAATTGAATCTTCATTGTAAATTTCCTAAAATTCTTTTTCAAATGAAATCCAAGCAAAAGTCTACCTTTATACACAGCAAGAAAAAAAAATTAGATAACATTTGAACAAGAAAAATAAAAAGAGAATGGACAAAAACATGTATTCTTAAGGCCTTGCTTAAGTTGTGTAAAATGATCAAATGTATGATTCTAAGTAAATTTTAGTTTTAAATGCAGAATTTGATAAAAGAAAAAGAAAAGAAGGCTTTGGGTTCAGGAAAGATCTGACTTATCACACCTTACCTAGCTTGAGCAATACTTCAGAGATTTATCGAGGTGCTTTATGTAATGAAAGGCTTACCTAGTTTAAATAAGCAAAATACAGAGAACACAATTATGACAAAATATTGGAGCACAGTTTTTTCCCATAAAGACAAAACTGAATAGGAGTCAAGATTTAGTACCATGAGAGCATAAAATTTATTTCAATGTCACATGACATCGGACAGTCATTTGATGTTAGGACAGTCTTTCACTACTTCTAAGAAATTGTTTTCCTGCCAACCCCTCTGGCTGATTAATGTAGTATTCCTAAGAAAGCTTTTCTAGCTGTTTGCAAAGAAGAGCTTAAAAGAAAAAGAAAGAGCTTAAAAGAACAAATTAAATCTTAAAGATAAAAAGAAAGGAAAAAAATAGTTTCTTAAGTAGACATTTCACCATTAGAATATTAAGGAATTTTAAAAGTGTTGCTTTTGGAAAGGAGTAGTTCCTATGCAAAATCCTGTTTATTTCCCAGATACATTTGGTCTTTATATATAGATTACCTAATTTTGCAGATACCATGTAGAGTTTCAGCTGTGCTACTTTTTATGCAACAAGTCTTGTTAATTTTTTAGCATCTTCAAAAACAAAACAAGATAGACCACAGAACACAGAAAATCTTCATTGCTCTTTCTATTAAAATGTCACGATATACTTTTTCTGTTTGAGTCCCCTATCATATCACATATCATTTCTTCATTTTAATTGATTTTTTTAAGAAGGCATAGTTTATGTCTCAGACACTGGTTTCCAGCTTTCATTCATTGTAATGAGCTCATACAAGTGAAAATGAAATCAACTTTACTCTTCCTTGTTGCATTCTATATTGAAATTTGGGGTTCATTATGTTATCCAGTGATCTAAATAAGGTAATTTTTAGGAAATAATATTGATGTCAAGAATATGATGTTTATAACTTGAACTTTGTTACATAAGTTAGAAACCACTTTCCTTTTCTTATTTTATTCTATTTGCTTTTTACTCTTTCTTTCAATTATGGGTATTTTAGAGTAATTTTGAACAAAAAAACAACTTCTTAAAGATAATTGCTTTAGAAAAAGAAAAGAACGTATAACCTATTTAATTTTGAGTTGTACTCTTTATAAACAGTTGTTGTTCTGAAAGTTGTGATAATGAGTATTTACTCCTATTGCATGAACTATTTTTTTAAATCAGAGACCAGTTCTTTTAACTAAATTACTTTTTTTCTAGTCTTTGTCTTACATTGCTCTGAAATAGTAATGATTTTAATTTTCTTTAATTTTTTACTCTATTACAAGATGCCTAAAAGCTGAATAACTATAACTATAACCTAAAAACCTGCAGAATTCCAATTCACATATCCATTGGATTGTACATAAAATATATTTGACTCACTACCTCTGCTATGTAGACGATGGACTTGCCTCTGTATTCTGATAGTTCCTATTACCAAGGTATCAGAGGAGCCAGAATCAGTTTCCTTTGAATTAACCAGAAGTGATTAAATTACCTGTGATTGTTTGGTTAATACATCAATCCTAGCTAGTGATTGTTCTAACTGGCCTCTGTAGGATATATTCTCAATAATGTGTATTTAGTTAATAATTGGGGCATCTTTCCAAGCATTTTGGATGGTTAATGATTATTTTACTAATTTCTTTTCACAAAAGTTAATATAATTCCCAACTGGAAAGAGGTGATATGAATAGTGAAGTGAACAAATTTATCTGCAAAACCCATTGTATGTATGGCTATTATAAATGCTATCGTTAAATCACCGAATCCAAAATCACTTCAAAATGTATAAATTACTTTTAAAAATTGTCTTGTATTTTTTAAATGAATCAATTTTATATTAGCAATGAAGATTAGACCTGATCAGTTTAAAAAATTTAAGTTTAACCCATTTGCACAAGAGCATATCTGTCATTTACTATATTTGAGGGAACTTGTTTACTACACTAAGAAAGGGATATAAAGGTTTCATAACATTACACATATTCTATAATGATGTTTACAATTTTTAACTATCAATCTATTTATTAAGATGAAACAATTCAAGGGGTTAACTTTATTTAGCCCCTGTTTCCTATGTCTCCAGCATGAACTACAAATGTGCGTTCACTTATAAATATAATCTGTATTGCAACAAATCTTAAAGGTTGGCTTTTCCCATGTCAATGACTGTATCTTCTAAGTGTAAGAAAACTCATTAATATGAAGAATAATTTTATATTATTAGTTTTGAACATAAGACTTGCTGTTTTCAGGCAAGAAGTTGGATTTCTGTTTTCAAACAAAAGTTGGAAAGGCATCCACTTCAAACACCCTTCTGGATTAGACTCACACTTGAAAAAAATCAGGATAAACTATAATTAACTATAAATGTGTCCTATATGAAGGTAATGTGTGGACCAAATTCCATAGAATTTCAGAATGTAGTTAAAAGAAAAGGGTTGGTGTTTCAAGTACTTATATATGGAGATTTAATGTTGTAAATAAGAAAACGGGTGTGTGTAGGAGGGATAATAACATCTTATCCACCCACAGACTTCCTTAAGCAACAAATACTGCAGTAAGAAAAAAGTATTAAAGAAACCACCTCTCAAAATCCAGGGGTGTGTGGGTGGTTAAAGGATAATTTTTAACCCCTCCTTTTCTCTCAGTCTTTTAGTGATATTAAGAAGACAAAACTCTGAATATTTTTCATTATTCTTTTTTAAAAATATTTCTGGATTGATTCAATTTTTAATAGATGCTAAAAACAAAAAATAAGTCCAGTAAAGTGAAAACTACATTTTAACTATTAAAATAATTACAAATGTATTATCCTGCTATGGGTCTGGGAAAATCCATAATTAAATTTTAATAACATCTTATGGGAAGATAATGTCTTATATGATAATGTCTATAGAAATGAAATGTCTCTAAGGTATACAGCATAGATACCATGGGTATATTTTTATTTCATGAGGTTAAAGGAAGCACTGGGCCTTATTATAGAATTTATATAATCACATAGTTTTAAGACAATTATTTAATAGATGAATGTCAGATATGTATAGTAACAAATCATACATCCATTATGAGTATAAAGACTGATTTTTAATATCCAGGTAATTGTGATAACTTCACTGTGTGAAACCAATTATGATATATTTTTATTTAATGGAAAATTGCACTGTGCAAATTAACTGTATATGGCATTACTCAGATGTCCATAATTAAGACATTTACCTTACATACGTTTGGATAAAGCAAGAGATGTTTACATTGCAACCAATTTAACCCCTAAGCTCCTATTTCTGATTATGTGGCTTGCCAAAAAGTAGCAAACAGTATTATAAGAAGTTTGACACCTTGAAAATTATTTTTTTTAAAATCCACATTTCTAATCTGAATTTGATGATATACAGAATTCGGTTGAATTGAGCAAACCTAATATAACCTAGGTATTGTGGCAAGATTTCTGCGGGTGTAACAATGAATATGACACAGTATTTTACTCTCAAAGAGATTACATGTAAATTCTCTTCTCAGCAAACAATGGGAAAATTATGATTCTAATTATCAAAAGAAAAATAATCCCCTAGAAATGAAATGTTAAATATACTGTAAATAACAAGAAACTGAATATTCATTCCATAAAATATTCTTATATAAGGCTAAGTACTTTTTCTTTTCCATGTTGCTGTACACATTCCCTTTCCTAACCTCTATTTGTACCTTCTCTTCCTTACTGTCATGGTCAAGTTCTAGCAAGCACAATATGCCTCACCATGCATTTTCTCCATGACAGCCAAAGTCTGACAGGCATCAGTTGTAAGCAGCTTCAGCTGAAATACTGACTTGATAAAGAAATTCTACCATGTATGCAAAGTCTGAGATTCTTCCAGGGCAATACACATGGGGAGAAAGTGGAAACTATCCTTGCTTTTGCTATCCTACACCTGAAAGCTGTTCTTTTGCCTGGAGATGGGCTTATAGCCATCAAAACTGAAACTGAAATTTTATCCCTGCTTTGCAATCCATTGGTTGCAATCCATTTTACTTTCTCTTTACCTCAAAGAAAAGCAATGTTGCAATGGAGTAATGAAATAGAGATAAAATGGATGAGGAACACGTAATGGATAATGAAATTGAAAAGAATACAAAAAACAAACAAAAGAGGGGAAACAGTGAAAAAAGGGAGGAGAAAGGAACCTTTGTTATCAACTTGGCTATACTTTGTTTTCACACATGACTACCATCTTAAAAAGAAAAATAACATTTTCCCCCAATAGAATAGTAATAGTCTGAATTTCTAGAGAAGATTGCTTGAGTATGTCAAATGGATGCTACAGACTTTTGTCTGAATCATCTATTTGGGTTTTTTTAAAGTGTATCTAGGAAAAGAAAGTCAATCATTGTGTGCAGTGTGATAGAAATGGCTTTGGATTATGAAGCAGAAGATATGTATTCTAAATTTTTAATTGGTTTGAAAGAGACCTATTTGATCTTTACTCTCAGTCTCCTTGGAGAGTCATTTATCTTATCAGTAAAAGAGAATACTATCAACTTATAGGAAAGATGATTATAACAAACTAATGCAAGGAACTTTGAACTCCAAAAAATTAAAAATGAAATTAAAATAATTTATATTACCTTTGCTCTTTATTCTCATTTATCCTAAGAATATAATTTCTCTGAAGAGTTTAATTAGAAATTTGAATCTTTTAATCAGTTATTTCTAAGTCCATGGTTTAAAGTATTGATGCTGAGATAATAAGAACTCTACAAATCCAATCATAGTTTTCTGTATTTAGAGGAGACAGCTTGCTCTGCATCTTGCAGGGAAGTGTAATCAGTGTTGATATCAGAGGAATTGCAGTTACACAAGATAGGCAAGAAATAAGGAATAATGTTTAAAATTTCAGAACAGTAAATAATTACTCTTGAAGCTATAATGGCAGGCATATTGCCTCTACAGAAAACCAAAAAAAGAAGAAACAGAATGCATTCGCAATATGAGGGGTTCAGTACCCTTACAAGTAAGAATTTCCATTAGGATTCTAAGCATTGAAAAATTTTTCAAAGGGGATTTGAGCTTCTTAGAAAGAAATTATTTCAAAATAGATGGAAAGATTTTATTAGAGTTCCACTTGATGTCAGAGCGTGATTAGATAAATCTGTAAAGATAAATAACTATTTGTAAAACACTCTATGGTTTATATAAAGCTCTATCATAACATTAATTTATTTATCCACAATAATAGCTTTTGGATGTGTGAATGATGACCATGAAGATGAACAGCTTACCCACAAATCCAACAATAGTGAATATGATAACTAAATCACTCCTTGAACTCCAAGAATGAAGGAAATGATAAGGCACAAGGTTACCCTACCTCTTGCAGTATCTGTTTGCCACTACACCAGACCCCATACTCTGTGGTTTATATAAATCATAAATCTTATCAACAATCACATGAGATTTCATTATCCCATCGCCTTGCCCCCTTTCCATTCTCATTTTTTTTTTTTTATTTCTGAAGACATCTGGTCTACTCAACATAGTACTCAAACCACTATGGGTTTTTGTTGTTTTCTGTTATCTAAGTTAATAATATTTCTCCATCCATGGCACATAATGATTGCCATTTATTCTCTTCTGTTAATTTTCCCCTTCATCGTTCATCCCTAATCTTATTCCTAAGTTTTCACTCCAAGGAATTCCATATATTTTAAATTACTGGTGGTGGGAGGGGGAAGTATGATTATGTGTGTAGCAGCAACAAATAATAATTAAAAATCCTGATCTTTTCAGGGTTTCTCAGGAAGTAGGTCTTGAAGTTGAAATTTGTGCCTTCCAACTGTACTGAGTAGTGGTCTCCAGATAAGCATCTGTGAAAGGGTAGAAAGTAAGACTGGGTGGAGGGAGAAGCTGAACTAGTGCAGTTTAAAAAAAAAAAGCCATGGGCGCCTGGGTGGCTCAGTGGGTTAAAGCCTCTGCTTTCGGCTCAGGTCATGATCTCAGGGTCCTGGGATCGAGGCCCGCATCGGGATCCCTGCTCAGCAGGGAGCCTGCTTCCCCCTCTCTCTCTCTGCCTGCCTCTCTGCCTCCTTGTGATCTCTCTCCCGCTGTGAAATAAATAAATAAAATCTTTAAAAAAAAAAAAAAAAAAAAAAAAAAAAAAGCCATGGCAGGGCTGGTATGGAGCTCTCAAGATGGGAGGGCCCCTATTGGTTGTGCTGAATCAGAACAATGGGGCTAGCCTTCACATCCCACCATTGATCACCACTGATGTGGGCAACCCCACAAAGGGAGTGTTACGTTGGGCCAGGTGGCTCTCTTTAGCGGCCCACTAGACCTAAGGAGAGATTCAGCTATGAACTGTCTGTATACAACACTCACAGTAGCTGAGAACGGGAAAATGTGAACATTGCATCATGGCATCCTTTATAATCTGTAATATTTAAAACAATACATAAAACAGGCAACATTTCTGATCTTACAGAGCTTATTTCTCATGAAGAAACCAAACAGTAAACAAATAAGCAAGGGAAAAATATAGATCATCATATGGTAATGACTTCTGTAGTAGGGAAAAGTAGAATAAGGAAAAAGTTATGTGTGGAGGGCTGTGGGGGGAGGCTACTAATTAGTTTGGGATGATCAGGAAGGCTTGGACGAAGATAAGGAGGAAATGAAGGAGCAAAACTTGCAGATAAGGAAAGGGAGGGAGGGCATTCCAGGATAACTGCAAATGCAAAAGCATACTTGGGTGATCCAAGGATGTTAGTTGGACTAAAGTGAGGGAGAGGGTGCTTGGAGATGAGAAAGGGAGGTGGGGGTGACCTAAAGACCTTCATGTAAGCTTTGGCTCTTCCTGTGAGTAAACTGGAAGCCACTGGGAGTCCAGAGCAGAAGAGAATGTTGTGATCCGACTGGTGATTTTACAAGATCTGTGTGGACAATGCAGTGTGTGGAAGTAAGGGAGGAAGAAAAGAGATAAAGTTTCTTTTGTCTGGTGATAGCTGATTTTCAGGAGTTTGTGGTATATTCTCTAGACTATCCCTTGTTTATCTTAGGTATATCAGTCTGTGACCCATCTGAGCCACAATGTCTGCAGTCCTTTATTGAACAGATATTCTAGGTTTTACCATAGTCTAATCCATTTTTTTCTCTTAAGGTACATTTTATTTGGGGTTTTATTTAAGATATCCTTCTTCTGTTTTGATATTTTTAAGCAAGCAAAGAATTTCAGTTGTTACCAATACATAGGAATTTCTCTGTATGCTGCAGTGCATGCCAAATTGCACTGAATTGGTTTCAAATTTGGATTTGAAAATATAGAGCTTTTTTTTACTGTACTAAATGTACAATACATATTGTAGTATATGATTTTCAATGTGTACTTAGCAAAGAGCAATTTCATTTTCTCTGGTAAATTACACAGTTGTTATAGCTTTAGAATTAAAAAACAAATCCAGGAATAAATAGAAAACAATGTTTAAATAATGTTAGCATCCTGGTTCAATGAGTCAAACCAAAAGAATTATTCCAGAACCTGTCAGTTAGTAAACTGGTTCTGAAAAATCTTTCAGTTTTATATTCCTTACTGATCTCTTTGGGAAGAATAAAAGGGGAACTAGCTGGATTTTAAATAAGGTCTGATGCTTCCAAGAACCTGTTCTTCAGATGGATCATTTAAACTGAATCCATTCCCAATTAAATATTTCTTATAACCTTAATCTTTTCCCCCATTTTCTCATTTTCCAGATGCTTTTCTCACTCCTTAATCCCACAGTTTGGCTGAATAAGTGACTGTTTTGTTATTACCATTTTTTTTGTAAAGGCCACAAAGATCATTATTATGAAATCAATTAAAAAAGAAACCCATCTTTATGATGGCTTCTATGTAAAATCGATGTGCTCTACACATATTTGTTCCTGGCAAAATTGAGAAATTTCTCATGATCTTGTAAGCACTAAATTAGGACAGGAGTCATTCCAGATACACTGACAGTCTTCTCCAGAGACCGTAGCACTAACAGAAAAACATGGCCTTTGGCAAGTAGAATTTCTGACGCATTGATTTAAAGGGTATTGGTTGGAAACTTGGTGAAAAGACATATTGAGCTAGAGAGCATTATCTTTCCTCAACCCTTCGAGCTTCATGATGCTTTTTGAGATTTTAAGGGTTGGAGAGTGTACAATGTTGAAGACTTTATTCAGTTACTCAAAAGACAACCATAATAGCAGCTTGAATGTGGTTGTCTTTGAAAGTAGGTGTTATTTTTAAATATAATTAAAGAGAAACACAGCTGGCAGTTTAGAAAAAGAAGGGAATTAGTTGTAGAGTTATTATACTGCATCTTAAATGGTGGGATGGTATGAAATGGTTATACTCTGGAAGCTCGCATTCTCACAGCTTTTGAGGTCCATAGTGTCCAATGTTCAGACATTGATTCAGGAAATTCCCTTGGCCTTTCACTAAGAGAGAGCTCCCGTATGCCAAGCTGTGCTTTGAAATAGGATGTGGCAGAGTTATAAAGCCAGTCCAATCCTATAAATCAACACACACTGGATTTTCCATTGTAGGTAGTTCTCAAATCGGTATCTCCAGACCATCCACCAATCCCCTATTTCAGTCCCTAGTCATCCTTTGTCCATAGTGTTGAAAAAAAGCCTCCTAATAGGTCTCCCTGCTTTGTCTTGTCATCCTAAAATTTTTCTTACTCACACAGTCAGAATGATTTATATAAGACACTGACCTGAACATATCACTGCCCTGCTTATACCCCAACAATGGCTGTCCATCATCCTTAAGATTAAAGTCAGTCTTCCAGTTGGAGAAACAAAGACCTCCAGAATTATTCCAGTACCTGCCTCTCCATCCTCATCATTAGTCTTCTTCACCTAAGACTCGACACTCCAGCATACCTTTTCATTGACAGTAGTTCATTGGGATACAATGCAGTTGATTTCATGTCTCTTTGCTTTGCCAGTGGTCTTCCTTCTTTCTGAAACTCTTCCCATGCTTTTGCTTAAATGTTATTCATCTTCCAAGATTAAACCAGGTATCATATTCTATAGGAGAATTTCCTTCTGTCCCCTTATTGGTCTAAATACCTCTCATCAATTCTACCTCGGATCATCAATCTGATTCACTGAAAAAATCTGTTTCTATATTTGCCTAGAGATAATTGTTATTAATACCCCTATACACAGGCCAGAAGACCTGGGGCTTAGTAGGATCTCATTTAATGTTTGTTCAGCTAAAATAAGGCTCTGATACTAACAGCAAAAAAGTGTGCTTGAATTTCAAAATGTTTCCATTCACATTTACAAACTACTGATTAAATTATTTGAAATCTGAAATAAAAGTTGAATGTGAAGGGCTTTGTGTGCTAAAGTAACTATAGAATTATTTTAATTTCATAGAAGAGGACTGAAAACAACAAACAAAAAAAATGAGAACATAACCGATCCCACCAAGAATAGGCAAGAAGATGATATTCACAAACCTAAACCAGCTTCAAAAATAAGCACCCACTTATATATCCAAGACCTCAAGAAAATCAAGATAATCAAAGCAGAGTCTAGCAAAAATAGGCTGCAAGCTTAGTCTGAAAGGGTTTTTCCTTCGCCTTTTCTTTATTTTTGTAAAGCATGATCTAGTACTAGTATATCAACTTGTTCACTTGTGATTTACTTCATTCTCCTAAAAGTGTTGTGCAGAGAAAAAAACATGAAGTTATTTTAAGATTCTAGTTAGTTAGTTTGTAGGTAATTGAGGTAATTTTACCCTATGTGAATACTTTATTTCATATCCAAATTACTTATTAAAATACCAAATGACTTTGGCCAGAGAATAGAATCAATTGGAATTCCATTTGATGCCTTCATTTATTTGACATTGAATCAGTGAAAAAGCCTGTCCTTTCTAAGTTTTCAAGGAATTACAATGATTATCTCACATAAAATGTACTCTAGCATTAAAGAATATTACTTGCAAAATAAAACACTGGATATTAGTTCCTTCCATCCAGAAATTTTCTTGACCTAATGAAATAAGGGAGCAGAACTCTGTGAACTTCAGCTGTTATGAAATATGCAACCATCTAAGGAAGAGGAAGATGGAGCCTCTATGTGATGCCATGGGGATTCTAGAGCAATGATTTTAGAGTATAAAGTAAAGATGCCACCAGCAGAATTTCATAGAACTGTGCCTGGCATGTAGTAGGTGCTTGATAAATATTGGATAAAATAGTGGACGAATAAACGAACTGACAGGGCAATGATATCAACTCATACAATAGCAATTAATTGATGCATATGTGAATACAGAGTCCACTCTTCTCCTCCCAGTAACTAAGTATGCCCCTCAACTTATTTAGATTAGGCATTAGAAATGCCAGAAGAGACATCATTCCTTAAGAAATGAGGAAAGAGTGATTCTATTTCTTTTACCAACTCTGAGTCACAGCTTTCACCCCATCATTTTCTATCCCATCTGTTTCCCCCATAAATGAAATTGGAGCAATGTGGTAATGCTGTGCTTAGATATAAAAGAAGATATTTGTGGGAGATAAAAGAAAAGGTTGGGGAAACAAGATAGGAGAGCAATCCGATGAGAGAGAAAAGGAGTTTCAGCGCAAAATGTCAGAAGAAGAAAGGAGAAAGCAGTAATGTTTAATATTTTGTAGAAATAGAGTTTTAGTGTCCAAGTAGGAAACAAAACATGTGGCATTTTAAGTAGCATCAGGCTTGGGTAGACTGTATTGTATTTTGTATGTTCTAACTCTTAGCATTTCTTTCTATTATTAGCCCATATAATATTTACTCATTAAATGCACTTCCCCTAACACATTTGTTTTAAGAAAACCAAGAAAAATGTGTCCCAGATATAGATCTTCTTAACTCTACCACACACACAGTTTCCCCACCAGCTAAAATAGCATTTAGTGCTGCCAGAACATATTTCATTAGGAAAAAAATGGGTTTCATTCTTGCCAGACAAGACAAAGATTGAAATCAATGTTTAATACTGCTGAGTAGGAGAGCTGACAACCTTCCCCTCCGCTGGCACTTTTGAAAATGTGTTCTGTGGAACTTGAATGGTTCAGGATACTATTATACCAGAGGGTATCCAGGTAAGTGAGATTGGAAAATGCAGTATACTTTCACCTTTTTTGAAGAGTGACATATAGGATGACCAACTTGTTTCCATTTGCCCAAGACTTTTCCAGTTTTCGCACAGAAAATTCAGCAAACTCCTCAGTTCTGCTAAAACCGAAGCCATTGCTTACCTTAGTTACATGTGAAAGACTAAAAAATCTCCCAGTAAGAAGCATGCTACATTTTGCTTAAACAGTGCTTTTCAAGAATACCGGACCATGAAACATTTTTCTTAAACAAAGATACTAAAAATCAGGGGAGCCTGGGTGTCTCAGTCAGTTAAGCATCAGACTCTATTTCGGCTCAGGTCATGATCTCAGGGTTGTAGGATACAGCCCTGCACGGGTCTTTGCTAAGGATGGAGCCTATTTAAGGTTCGCTCCCTCTCCCTCTGGTCCTACCCCCACCCCCGCTCATGCATGTACACACTCTATAAATAAATAAATAGCAAAAAAGATATTAAAAATCAAAGGAGGGGCACCTGGGTGGCTCAGTGGGTTAAGTATTTGACCTGAGCATTTGGCTCAGGTCGTTGATCTTGGCGTCCTCACATAGAGCCCCGCATTGGTCTCCCAGCTTAGCAGGGAGTC
This sequence comes from Ailurus styani, assembly GCA_002007465.1. Lineage (NCBI taxonomy): Eukaryota > Metazoa > Chordata > Mammalia > Carnivora > Ailuridae > Ailurus > Ailurus styani. Next base: position 11,278,975 of record LNAC01000004.1, on the reverse strand, counting down.
TGCTTATCCCTCTCCTTCTGCCCCTCCCCCTGCCATGCTATCTCTTTCTCTCTCTCTCAAATAAATAAAAAATCTTTTTAAAAAATCAAAGGAATTCACAATCTATGATGCATACTTTGAACTCCAAATCATTGGCCAAATGAATTTATGAAAGGGACTCCATTATATTTAATGATACGTTTGGTTCAACAAAGACTAATTTTTTTTCTGAATTCAGAGATCTTTTTCTAAGTCGTTTTTTGCTCTAAATATCTGAGAATTAAAAAGTACTCTTACTGACATTTCTAGCACACCATACTTACTGATAATGCTGAGGGAGCATTTCTTTTGACAAAGTTTCTAATTTTTTAATGTCTGGAATAAGGCCAAGCAGAAGAAAAATGCGACTAGTTGCATACTACTCCCTGAGCTTACTGGGAATGATAAGGAATAGATGGAAAAGTGCTTCAAGTAGAGCATTACTTTTAGGTATGCTGCTTTCAAATTGAGTAATTACAGAAACACTGATAAAGACACATCACTGCTAATTTACAAATATGTATGTACATATAATTACATGAACCACTAACACTCATCTCGCTAATCTTCTCCAATAATTGATAAACCCAGTGTAACACTCCAAAGACTAATTCATATTTTTATTAAGAAACTTATAATGAATGCCTATGTGTCAGGTATTTTATAACCATACAGTAAATACCTGCTATAACTCTTCAAGAAAGACATATCATCTCTATTTTTCCGATGAAGAAAATAAAAGACACAAAGATTGACTTACTTGTCAAGGACCATGTAGTTAGTGGCACAGTCAGGATTTAAACTCAAGCCCCTGGAAGTCCAGTTTTTCCCATATGTCCGTTGTTTCATATGCAGTCTGCCATAAATTTTAAAGTCAAGGATTTAAATTTAAAAGTTGCAGTCTTTTACGTGGAAATATATTAAACATTTATTAATTTGTCTGAAAGGAAAGTGTTGCTGCTAAGTGGGAATTTTGCACTAATAAGAGGAACCTCTATGCTACTTGTTTCATGTGATGTGACATTGGCTTATTAGTCCCCTATGCATGTGTGTGTGCACACGTGCATGCACACACACGTAGATTTTTTTTATTCAAAGTATTTATTCCGTGTGGTTTTTGGTAATATAGTATTTATCCCTATGTTTTACCATATATTCTCTTGGTATTGATAATATAATACTATTAGACTTCATGCCAGCTGTGTATTTGATGCTTAAGATACAGAAAAAGTCCCTGTTAACATGAAGCTTAATTCTAAAGGGAAGAAAGATACATAAAGTAAGCAAATAATAGATAAGGACATTTCATCGAGTGATCATTCCTTTTAATAAAGTAAAATGAAGGGATGTAATACAAAGTGGGTTTTGTGGGAAGAGAGAGATTTGCACTGAACTCCTGAATTATAGAAAAGAAAGGTGCTCTAAGATCCAGAGGCAAGGCATTTGGAGCAAAGATAGAGCGAATGCCAATGCTCTAAGGGAGATTTTAGTGCAATCCAGAAGTGGAAAGAAACTAAGTATAGTTTGAGCACAGTGATTGAGCAGGAGAATCGTAGAAGTAGAGAGTGATAAGGAATTGTATTTTACTCAGTGTCAGGGGAAGCCTTAAGAAGGGGAGTAATGTAATCTGGCTTATATTTCTAAAAGACTACTCTCTACCGTGTGGAGAATGTGTTGTGGATGAAATAAGAGAGGATGCAAAGAAACCAGTGAAAAGGATTATTGTGGTAGGACAAGTAAAGATGACCTTGACCTGGCCAGGGGAGTGGCAACAAAGATGATAAGAAGATGACAGGTGTACTAGTGTCCCACATCTACTCCAATTACTTTTCACTCCTTTCCATACTGACAAGGGTAGGAGCAAAAATGTTACATGCCAATGTAAAGAAGGATCTGGAAAAGGGAAGGAAAACAGATAATCTTATTACCTCATTTTGTAGTCCTCAATTTCTCCATTCACATTCAGCATGAATGAATATGGAGCTTTACTTTCAGGACATGAAAATATTTCATAAAAAGTATCACTAAAAAAATAAAAATAAAAATAAATAATGAAAAATAAGCCCATGCATTGGGCCCATTATGCTCATTTAAGGCAATTTTCTCAGACTTCAAGAGGGAAGCTGATTGATGTACTTTTGGGATTTCAACCAGTGGCTTTTCAAATAAAGTTTTCGTATATTAATGTTTTTGTTTTACATTTACCATTTTTAATTTATACCACTTAAGCATTACCACTGGTATGGCAGTAAAAGATAAAATATAAAAATATACAGCTCTATAATTTGGCCTTTAAATGGCTTTATGTATTTATATTCTATGTAGGATATGTAACAGATTGTGATAACAGAATCCAATATAATCAAATTGCAGCCTTACGAATATAGCAAATATCATGAAACAGCTCCCTTCTGCTGACTCAAAGAGTGGGAGTTCCAATTCTTTCATTATATTTTTTTCTGTCGCAGCTTATCACTAGCAACACCTTTGTAGCAGTTCTCCTGCTTTGTCAGTGCGAATGTCCCCACAATAGCACTTTTACCTGTATTTGCCTTGACTCTCACATTGAATTTTTTTCCTCTGGAGACAACTAATTTGAGTGGATTGAAATATAAAACTTACGACTTCCACATTTAGTTTCCCAGTTCTCACAGCTGTATATTAGAAATCACTTTCAAATGCAAAAAACCCAAGGCCCGCAGATAGACTTTGTTCAACTTCCATGATGCTACCGTGTTATTTTTCTCTAAAGCCTGTATGTGTGCCTCTCACGTGTGCAGTTAGAGGGAAAAATTTTCCACGTGCTGTTAGAGGGATTTATAAACACCACTACAATTAAACTCTGCTTGTTAAGAGCGCCTGGGTGGCTCAGTTAGTTAAACGTCTGCCTTCAGCTCAGGTCATGATCCTGGGATTGAGTCCCATATCCGGCTCCCTGTTCAATGAGGGCGGGGAGCCTGCTTCTCCCTCTCCCTTTGCTGCTCCCCCTGGTTGTGCTTTCTTGCTCTCTTTCTCTCTGACAAATAAAAATAAATAAAATGTTCAAAACAAACAAAAAACAAAACAAAACAAAACACTCTGCTTGTTTGATATTTCAGAAAGTAAATGGGGACACCAGAACACCCTGAGAGTGACAGTCATTTAATTCACCCTCCTACCCCTGTCCAGTCTTGGGTGGGGACTTAAAAGGTGCTGTCAAGTATTTGTAAAGATGTCATTTGCACATTTCTTTCACAGAGATTATTTTAGAATGAGTATAGTTGTTTTTCTGTTTTGTTTTGTTTGGGGTTATTATTTGGTTTTTTAAAACTTGTTTAGCTCTTACTCCTCTTTAACATTTGATTGCAATTCTGTTTTCCCCGCGAACTCACAGGCATGATCCCTTAACTGGATTCATGAAGTGGGAGTAGTGTTGTACCAGTAGGGGGAGCTCATACCATGCCTATTTTGTGGGTTGTAGAAAAGTTACTTACAGGTTTGGACACTTAGGGTGGAGCTATTTTAATTCTAAAGCCAACAAAGATTATGGATTGGAATAAAAAGTTATTTGCTCCAGTTGGAAAGTCAAAATTTGCTAAAGTCGTAAATCTCACCTACAGTAAAAGTTTAGGTGGCTTTGGTTAATGAAACTGCATTTTGTGGTTGGATTTTTTCAGATAGCTGAAATGTGAAACCTTTAAAACATGGTAAAAGATTTCTTCCCTGGTGTGTATTATCAAATTACTTTCCTCCATGAATAACAGACACAGCACCTGATTTTAAGGCTTTCTGTTTGTTTGTTTATGACTTTAGGTCAATATAAACATAGCAGTTCGCAGATGAAGTAGCAATGGACATAGGGTTGAATGGATACAGCTTACACCCTTAAACTCGTTTTTCCACATAAATGTCTCTTAAATAAGTTTGCTTTTGGGCTATTTGCCTTTCTTACTAAATTGGTGTCAAATAGTATCTGACAGACACTGGGATCATTATTAGCTAACTTTTACCCAAATCAGTAAGGACCAGGGCCTGAAGCATCCTTCTCCCATTCTTTTTTCTTCTTCAAAGTTGTTATGACCTTTGAGTTGTCAGCACCCTTCAAAGTACTCCGTAATTTTCTGAAATTTCTAATATGGTGTACATTGAGCGTCTCGTGCTGAATGTAGTTTTTTCTTCTCTCCTGGTATGTAATGTGTTCACAGGAAAGGTTCATTTCTTACACTTTATTGAGCACCCATTAATACCACTCTGAATGTAAGACCTAAGATTAAAAAATAAAAATGAACAAGACTGGTTTCTATCCACAGCAAGCACGTGATCTAGGCAATCCACCACCTAGTGTGCTAGGGGTAGAATAGCTCCAAAGCCTTTCTTCTTGGTCAGAAGAACATAGCTGTCTCCAAACTAGTCTGAATGTTTGACTTTCAAATCCCTCCTCACTCAGGCTACTTGACTAATTGCTTACTTTATGTATAATAAATTTGAAAGTCTTTGAAAGTGTACAATGCCTGCCTTTGGTTGGACTTTACCTGTGGAATCACTTCTGTCATGTAATTTTCATCCAAATTTCATAGGTAGAATCTTTGTGGAAACATTGGTGTGGAAGTGGCAGGACAGGAGACAGAGCGGAGAGGAATGTGAGGTGAAATGGGAAGTGGAGACTGGAAGGTGGAAAAATGTTCCTAGGCATTGGCTCGTTTCCTCAGGGTGAGCTCCGCAATTGTCTAGCAATTTTCTAGCAATAAAATAGCTGTCCTATGGTTGATAAGCCTTTAGCATGACAGAGTGATGACCCTAGACTAGATTCTCAGATTTAAATAGCTCTTTGGCTTCCACAAAGCAAAGCTCTTTTTTCCTATCTCCCCTCAAAATAGACTTTCTTTGGCTGTCAGAATTACTACTGTGTATTGTTCCCGCTTCAGTGCTTAATTACCATGGCATCATTGCTGCTACAATGCCTCTTTTCCTATTCTTCCCACATTTCTTTTTGCATGTATCTTATTTTTCCTGACTTGAATTTACCTAAAAAAGCTATTCTATAAACACTGTCAGTCCTGCATGAACAGACTGACCATGGCAGTGTACAGACGCTATTAGGTCATGAAATGGGTGTAGCTTCAACTTCTGGGACCCTTCCACTCCTCCGTACATAATTGTGCATTTGTAATATTGTTTTGTTTTGTTTCTAAAGAAGTTCCACTAAATGGCATATGCTCAGGCTCTACAGAAACTTGGATCTGTCTCTGCCCATGAGTTTTAATATTCAGATCTTTGGCTCACTTTTCAATTGCTTTGTTGTGTTGTTGTTGTTTTGTGGTTCTGTAGGTAGCTTGTGATAGTGCTGGTTCTTTTCTTAATGAATATTTTTAATTTATTTATTTTTCTCCCAAACAACTTCTTAGTCCAGAGTTGTGTCAGAAGAAAAATTTTCCAATGAAATTTAATGGATTTTTCAACTATTCTTATAAAATGTGGAATTTAAATCTCTAACACTAGATCTTATAATATAGATATTATATGAATGTACTTAATAAAATGCACATTTGAGCTAAACCAAATGGTGATATACACCATGAATATGATTCCTCCAGAGACTCAAATTTCAGTGTCTATAGTGACTTTGAAACCAGGCTCCTTATGAAATCTACTGGGTATTCCCTCAGTTCCACCCACCTCTGCCTCATCCCCCCATACACACACACACACACACACACACACACACACACACGGTCCACCTTAGAGGTTGAAGACTCTCAAAATTTTAGAAGGCAGTTCCAACAAGGTGCCCCTTCTTAGGCAGTAATATCACAATGGAAATTTTCTTCAGTATACTAAACCTCTGGCAACCATAAAGTCTGTCTAACTCATTGCTGAAGCAAATGGTGACCCATTAATTCTCACTGCCCCTGTCACTTTTCATCGTTAGCTCTGGTCTCAGATAAAACTGAAGTTCAAGTCCTTGTTTTATACTTTCAGGTCTACAACTGATCTGGCAAATGATTTTTATTCATTAATTCAACATTTTATATATTAGGCACTTGTTCTGGGGATATAGATGTGAAAAACAAACAATAATCATGTTAACATGGCAGTGATGTTTAGTGGAGTAGGGCAATGAGGTGGGAGATATTGAAGGATGGGAGAAGACTTTTTAATTATCTAGAGCATTTCCTTGAGGCAGATCTACAAACTTTCAATGCCAAGCAGTTAGTGTAGGCCATTGCTCAAAGGGACTCCTATGACAGTTCTTTGTATTACCAAATTTTATTACATGTTGGGTCCATACAGAGGTTGAGCTATACAATGGCAGTAAACTGAAGTCATTAAAAATTAAGTTTTATGTTATTCTTTTGTGTGTCATGAGAGTAACAAAATTAGCACATTCAGTTCCCAGAATCACAGCTTCATCATAAAGATGAGTCATGGTGAACTAAAGGGACCGTATTTTAATGAACCAATCTGGTTACTCTAGCTCATCTATGCTCAGCAGCAGACTGCCTAGGGAACAGGAGACAATCTATTTTTCAAATGATGAATTAGTCCCTGATGCTATTCTTCTTTCTTGACTCCCCTCACAAGACTATCTGCTCTGTTCCTCCTTGAACTCACTCTTGCCTTAGGGGTTTTCCTTAAAGACAAATAATAGTAGTACAAAACAATCTCAGTTATTGTGGTTGCAAGTCCCCATTTGGCATTTGTTAACAAATAGGAACCACCAAATACTTATTATGTATTTAATGTGTTTACAGCACAGTGGGGTTAGGAAGAATCTTTATAAGATAATCTCTTCTCCTTGAGGAGGAGTACATAGTCCTCTAGGAGAGTGAAAACATACATTTGTGAAATAGTCAGACCAAAGGCATGATGTGTAAGGTAATCATTTAGAAAGGAATGATTGATCAAATGGTAGGGAGAACCTCAGAAAGGAGATAGAACATGAGTTAAACTTTGAAGAAGAGTTTGGGTTTTGAATAATTTGGCATTTTCCACCTTGCTTTTTTTTTTTTAATTCACAAATTAACCATTCCCTATTGACAAATGGATAATGAAAAATTATTTTTATTCCTGGTTTCAGATGATCATTTTATGGATAGTTTTACTTATTTTTCTCTTGTTTTAAAGATTTTATTTATTTTAGAGAGAGAAAGTGAACGTGGTGGGGGCAGAGGGGGAGGGAGAGGAAAAGAATCTCAAGCCGATTCTGTGCTGAACGCAGAGCCCGACGTGGGGCTCCATCTCAGGACCCTGAGATCATGACTTGAGCCAAAAGAAAGAGTCGGACACTTAACCGACTGAGCCACCCAGGCACCCTAGCTTTTTTTTCTTTTTTTAATTATTAACATATAATGTATTATTTGCTCCAGGGGTACAGGTCCATGAATCATCAGGCTTACACCTTTCACAGCACTCACCACAGCACAAACCCTCCCCAATGTCCATAACCCATCCACCCTATCCCTACCCTCCCACCCCCCCAGTAACCCTCAGTTTGTTTCCTGAGATTAAGAGTCTCTTATGGTTTGTCTCCTTCCCTATCCCATCTTGTTTCATTTTTTCCCCTCCCTGCCCCCCATGATCCCCCCACCCCAGTTTTACTTTTTTAGCTCTAGGAAAAAATTCATACTAGAGGCACTAACGTGCTGAGTAATAAATTCTAGTGTCAAGGAACCTTACTGGAGACAAAAAGAGGAAAAATTAGCAATTTCTACTCTTATCATTTTAACCATAGATAATTTTTATGACTTGTGATATTCTGATATAAATATTTTAAGACAGATTTTGATTATATTATCTTCTACTGAGTACCATGTAGCATTATTTTGAAACTATATTAGTAGTGCCAACTATATGCCATGTAATATACTTTACTGATGGTTAAAATGTTTGGCTAGTGTTAGATCTGTCTAGTTTTCACATTAAAAATAATAACTCTAGATATAAAATTTTTTGACACACAATATATTAAAGGTATAATCATCAAAACATATGCAAATAAGTATTGTCCTTCAAATTTGATCCTTCATGAAAATATAATTCACAGTTGAACAATAATAATTCCATCAGCCATTGGATTTTCTGAGTCTGTGTTTCTTTCTTTTGTAGAGAGCCATTTTACAACCGCACAATTTCCCTTAAATTATTATGAAATCTAATTAAAACAAAAATGGTATTGCCCTGTTTGACCATCTTCCTCATTCACTCCTGTGACAAACATTTGCATGGTCCTCATACGCTCTATGTTCCAGGCACTGTGCCAGAAAGGCATGGATCCTGCCTCTTAGGAGCTTCGTTAGTACAAGAAGACAGGCAAGAGTTTGGCAAATGAACAAGACGAAAAGAGCCATTTGAGACAAAGGAAATGGCATGTAAAGTATGGAACAGCATGGCATTTTCAGGGAATAACAGATGGCTTGGCATGACTCGAACGTAAAATGCAAGGAGAGGAAGGGTGCACATGATGCTAAAAATGTTATTTTAAGCCAGACAATGAAATATTTTTTAAGCTTAAAAAGATTTAGCATTATCAAAGATTTTACCTGTATTTTTTGCCACAGTCTAGAAGAAAGTTCTAGTAAGCTGCTGAGGGATACTTTTACTAAAATTTGAGAGATTCAGGACAGAAAGAACCAATGGTACAGATAAGCCTAGAAGTGGCATCGAAGGTGATGTCTACGTTTTGTGAGCCAATTGTTTCCCTTTTTTAACCATAGAAGCTACTGAAACTCAATTTTTGTGTGTTTTTATTGTTTTGGTACTTAAAATGCATCCTATTTAATTTATACAGCAACCTAAGTAATAGACAGTCATCTCTCCATTTTACAGATGGGAAAACAAAGGCTCAGGAAAAAAATTGCCCAAAATTTCCAGGTTGCTAAGAGACAAAATCAAAATTCAAGCATAGTTCTGTTTGACCTCAAGTTTAATGTTTAATACTGTGCTGCCACTTTCCCTTGCTAAGGCCTCATCTATGTCATATCTGAATGTGAACCTTCTCTGTTTTGAAGAAAACGTAAATCCTTCATTAAAATGTCCAAAGAGGGCGCCTGGGTGGCTCAGTGGGTTAATGCCTCTGCTTTCGGCTCAGGTCATGATCTCAGGGTCCTGGGATCGAGGCCCGCGTCGGGCTCCCTGCTCAGCGGGGAGCCTGCTTCCCCCTCTCTCTCTCTGCCTGCCTCTCTGCCTCCTTGTGATCTCTCTCCCTCTGTGAAATAAATAAATAAAATCTTAAATAAAATAAAATAAAATAAAATGTCCAAAGAGTCAGATAGGAAATGTTGGCATTGACTTCCCTAAGTCACCATATTCATATTAAACATTCTGGAAATTACCAGAGAGGGAATTTTATAGCTATCTTATCTTCTGCTTTCTATACAAACTCTACCTTGGTCCATTAATTCTCAAACTTGTTTAAAAAACAAGTGGCAAGTCTCTACATGAGACGAAGCTCTCAAGTATGACCCTAAAAAACCTCTCTCCATCACAGTTTCTCATCTCTGAAATGAAGGGTTTGGACTAACAATCCCAATGGTCTCTTTGCTTGGCCTCAGGATTCTGCACACACTCCAAAATAAATGGCATTTAATTCTATAGATACAGTAAAAGCTGGCATAGAGGTGAGAGAACACTTTAACTGTAATTATTTATAAATGCCAAATTCAGAATCAGACTTGAGAACTGTGATTTTTATGTTTATTTTTAAGTACTCTCATGGCCTGCATATATTTCTGGCATATGTAGGATTTGTTACTGGTGATACATGCAGTTTATAAACAGAAAGTTGTTCTTTAAAAACAAAGTACCAGTGTATTTAATATTTAAATCAATAGAAACAAAATAATCAGGAACACCTACTAATACCATTGCAGACTGTTTGTTATCATGAGAGGCAGTAAGGTGGAGGGTTAAGGATACAGGCTCATTCTGTGACCAGACTGTAAGCTTTAAATGCTTAAAAGTGCTGCTACTTCCTAACTGTGGAACTTTAAGCAAGTGAATCCCACACTCTGGGTCTTTATTTTCTCATCTGTAGAATAGTTTCTGCCTTGTAGAGTTGCTGTGAGGATTAAATGTGCCAATGGATGTATAGTACCTAGATCAGTGCCTGGCCCACATGAACATTCGTGAAGTGTTACCTGTTGTTAGCATTTTGGATGAGGCATCATTTACTATAGAATTGGTGTATGAAATAAAAACACTGAAGGTAAACTCCAAGAGCACAGGGGTTCTCTTTTTTACTTTCTTAATTGTATCCTCAGTGCCAACCGAAGTGCCTCAGATTAGGTGTTCTGGAGATATTTGTTGAATAAAAGAAGAGGTCAAGAATAAGTGGTGTTGAAGATTCTATTGTCCTGTTGATTCTCAAATTTCCTCTCAAATTTTCCATTTTAATGTTTCTATATTCAAATGCATTATCCTGAAGGTTATAAATCATATCATGAGTGCTAATGGCTTTGGTTTCTAGTCCAATGTCTATTCCAGTTTCTTTGTGATATTGCAAGCAGAGAGATCTGAAAATCTCAGATATCATAGAAACAATTATTAGGCTTCTTCTCTAAAAAACAAAACAAAACAAAAATCAGCCCTCTACTTATTTAGACATTTCATGGGTCTTGGCCACCCTCCGTGCTACAACAGTAGCTGTATTGATCCAGCTGCTGCAGTTGTTACTTGGGCAGCTGCTGGGGAGCATGGCCAACTACCTCGGATGGTTTTAAACCAATTTCAGAGCAAAAAAAACAGCCTAGGAACTCCAATAATCCTGATAAGCCTCCTCTCCCTTGTTCAATTAGAAGCTATGCCCTAGTACCACAGATTCCAACTTTAAGAACCCTGTCCCTCTGGATACAAATCCATGCCTATCTTAAATCCTCTAAGTTTGATATAAATCTTATACACAGTCTCAGTTTAAGTAAAAATATTTCAGAATTACAGTTATGTAGCCAACTGTAGGATTTTCATAATTTTTATAACCTTTTACGTGAAAACCTGCTTTCAGGGCATCAGAGTGGCTCAGTTGGTTGAGAGTCTGAATCTTGGTCTCAGCTCAGGCCTTGATCTCAGGGTTGTGAGTTCAAGCCCTGCATTGGGTTCCACACTGGGCGTGGAATCTACTTTAAAAAAAAAATGTGTTCTCCTCTTTATTCTTTCCTACATAGACGTTGTTCCCAAGTCACTGTTGATCTGCCAGAATGACAAGGACAGTCATTTTAGTTAATGAAACTAAATTACTCCCCCCAATAGGCTCAAAGTCAAAAACATGCTGCTATTTAAAGTGCCTTCCAGCTTTATCTTATTTTAGTATTTCTATTGTTGTCTAAATGATTTTATTGGAAGCAGAAGCTTTGAAAACAAAGAGTTATGCATAATACCAAAATCTAATGGTTGTCATCCAGCGGTATACATTGGCCAATGAAAGAAACTTCAGCTTTTGTTTTAGGAAGAGCTACAGATACCCGATTTAATGTTTCTGGGAAGGCTATGGAAGATTTTGCATAAAGATCTCACAGGCTTTCTGGGAGGAAAAAGACAAAATAAATAAATAAATAACCCCCTTCTAAAGCCAATCTTCTAAGATGCAATATTAGAAAAACCTGTTGGACTGGAGGAAGATGCTTTCCAAAGAGGAGGGTGACAAGAGCAAGGGAGCCTTTAAAATCAGCTGTATGCAGAAGGTAGCTACACTGTCTCCAGCCTCATGAAGGTATCCCTGTGTTTCACTAGACTGTGGAGGTGGAATCCAAGTGGAGCCAACCCCCTAGAGACTGCTGAAACAGTCTCCAGGCAAAATAGAGAAGAGCGCACAACTGCTGTCTGCAATATGGAGGCACACATAATTTAGACACATTATTCAAAAGAGAGACTACTTTCCTCATTGCTGTAAAACAATGAAATACATGATGAAGGTAAAATGATAAAATTTATTAAAGTTGATACAAAGCTCTGTCTGTGGTTCTCATAGGAGACAGAAACATCAAAGTAGTTTCTAAACAGAAATCTCCACTATTCTTGATCTGTGGAATTTGAGGAGTGAATGTTAGTCATGTCTAAGTCAGAAATTTAAATTAGCACACTCATTGTGCTGTATTAAGTGTTCATGTTACCATTATGTTACGTCCTCCAGCCGTATCATCAATCAGAACCAACTCTTTTACACAAAGCTCTAACCAACTCTGCCCTATCCATCAGAGATAGCTAATACAGTGTCATATATTATTTGGTAACGCCCCATCCCCGCCCATGCACACCTGCCACTTCTCTGTGGGACAAGTCACTGTAGTGTGACACTGCCAAGTCAGATCCCTTTCCTCATAGTCTCAGACTTATCTAATCAAAGGAACCCAAGAGAACCACGAGAAGCACTCAGAAAATCTTCCCCATTTTCAAAACCAACCACCTCCCTAATCAAAAACCAGCTAATGGAATTAGCACTGCATTTAATTTCCTCTGCCTTCAAACTTAAGATACAAGCACTGTTTTGTATTCACTCCCTCCCTCCACCACCATGAAAGAATATAAGCTGGTTTTGATAAAATTGTATCTAAAAAAGAAAAAGCTGTTTTATGTTTATTTACTGATTGAACCCCTGCCAGCAATTCTGGTGCATTCCCAAGTAGGCACCAGCCACCTCATGCATATTTGAGCAGCATCAGCACTTTTACCTCTAGTCGGGGGTACAGTATTGCAAGTATTACAATGTACATCAGCATCTGTGACAGATCAGCATCTTTCTAAACAGAAAACAAATACTGGAGACAGTCCATAGTATTCATTTTTCATACCACAGGCATTGATTTCTCCCCAAGGAAATATAAGAATGGTAAATCCACAGATTTCAGCCCTCATGAGTTATGATCTGTCTTCTGAATGTCAATTTTAAATAGTCTAATTAGAATGTCATGTGGTTGGCGAAATACATGATGGTCAGCCTGCTCAATAGTTGTTAGTCTATCATGGTCAGGGTAAGAGTGAACACTAGCACCTGATCATTGGCTCACATCAGGCAATGCACACTGTGGTGATGCATCAGCAAATGATGCAATGAAAAATTGACAATGCATCCATACATTGGCAGATATGAAGTGAATATATACCAGGAAAAAGTGTAGTGGAAAAATGGATGCAAAATCATCTGTGAAAATTCTTAATTGTTCCAAAACTTAACCATTATTCAGGAATATCATGTTGTATAAACTGCTTTCAATTTATAAGTATTAGCATTAACAATTATATGAACACGGGGTGCCTAGGTGGCTCATGTTAAGCACCTGACTTTTGGTTTTGGCTCAGGTCATGATCTCAGGGTCATGAGTTCAGGCTCTGTGCTCAACAGGGAGTCTGCTTGAAATTCTTTCCCCCTCCTTCTTCCTCCTGTTCTGTTCCTCCCCCTGCCCACACACCCGTACATGCATGCACTCTCTCTCGTGCCCACGCTCTCTCTCTCTCTCAAATAAATAAATAAAATCCTTTAAAAATATACATGAACACCTAATTTGGTTTAGTCTCTATTTTTTTCTCATATCTAAAATGTATTTCTTTTAAAAAGGTCTAGTGTACTTCTTGAGCAAATAAACTAATTCCTAGACATAATATTATAAAAAGTAATTTAAATATTTAAACGTAGGCTCTCTACTGAGTATTGAAGAATTTTGTTAAAAATAACATTGTTATACAATTTAAATAAGATACTAAATGAATATTTTTATACGTAAAAGTCTGTATTGTTGAGTTCTAATGGAGATTGACATATGACTAGTTCATTCTTACTGTAAATGCTAATTAATTCACTGAAATAAGATTTTGATTAACTATATCTAAGGATAGTTGTCTCTGCTTATAGTAATAATTAGACAACAGTTTTCTTCATTTCTCAACTTTTAATATTTGTGGCTTATAGGTTATTCTGACATAGTTCTTTTGTACATATCAGACAAATGCAATTGTTAGTTAAATAAACCAGATATCATTAATGGATCAAATGATTCTGTTTATTAAAAAAATTATTTTTACCCTCTAGTTCCATCCATGTTGTTGCGAATGGCAAGATTTCGTTTCTTTTGATAGCTGGATGGAACTGGAGGGTATTATGCTGAGCGAAATAAGTCAATCAGAGAAAGACAATTATCATATGATCTCTCTGATATGAGGAACTTGGGGGGCAGGGTGGGGGGTTGTGGGGGGTAGGGAGGGAAAAATAATGAAACAAGATGGGATGGGGAAGGAGACAAACCATAAGAGACTTCTAATCTCATAAAACAAACTGAGGGTTACTGGGGGGTGGGAGGGTAGGGATAGGGTGGATGGGTTATGGACATTGGGGAGGGTTTGTGCTTTGGTGAATGCTGTGAAAGATGTAAGCCTGATGATTCACAGACCTGTACCCCTTGGGCAAATAATAAAAATAAAATTAAAAAAGATTATTTTTATTAATTTATGCTCGCTTCTAATAAAATATTTGCTGATTGTCTACTATGTGAAAGCACTATGCTAGCTACCTTCATAGATGTTTTATTTTGCAATCTTTACAACAACCCTCAAATAAGAAATTTTGCAATTGATAAGTGTGACTGTGTTCCTTGAGGCCACTCATTACTTTTACAGCAGCATTAAATCTTTTTTGCATGACTCCTGTATCATATGATGTCTTGGTCTCTTTCTTGATTAGCTACATTCCATGAGGTTAGAAATATTTAAAACAGCAATGGTGACAAATAATTTAGTGCCTATACAACAAAGTGGAAGGAGATCTCTGATTGTAGTGCCACTTTAGTCCTTTGAAAATGATATAGATTTGGAAGTGAAGAGACCCTATGGCCAATTATCTTATCATAGTGCAAAGCGTGCATTAGTATTTAACAATACAAAAGACAGCTTTTCACGTCATTCACAGTCATTTCAGTGTTGTCCTGAGCTGGACAGTACGGATTACTGAGTTATGTATGAGACAAAAATTGGCAGACATCCTAGTGCACTCGGTTCTTGATTATGCATGAATGCATTCATTATTCTTTTGCGGGTAACACATGTTTCTTTGGATTACCACCCCCTAATTGCTATTATGGGACCTCCAGCCCTCTTCCTCCCTGAACAAATCTTTCCCAACTACTCTAGTGTCCCCTAAGGACATGACTCACAAGATTCCTAAACAATAACCCTCAGCCAATGTGGAACATCTACTAATTTTCATCGTCTTGTGCCCGACTCTCATTGATCATATTGTTCAGGACACCAGCCGCAGACCTGCCTAGGAGTACAGCTTCATCTCACTAGTATTGTCACTTGTTCATGCTACCCCAAGATCAGAATTTGTAAAAACACATCACCAAAGTCCCTCTGCAGGAGTGGGGAGAATGAGGAGGCCATGACATGATGCTCCCTAACAAATAGCACTTCCGGGGTGCCTGGGTGGCTCAGTCGTTAAGCATCTGCCTTCGGCTCAGGTCATGATCCCAGGGTCCTGGGATCGAGCCCTGCATCAAGCCCTGCATCGAGCCCAGCATCGAGCCCTGCATTGGGTTCCCTTCTCGGCGGGAAGCCTGCTTCTCCCTCTCCCACTCCCCCTGCTTGTGTTCCCCCTCTCGCTGTGTCTCTCTCTCTCTGTCAAATAAATAAAATCTTAAAAAACAAACAAACAAACAAACAAACAAAACAAGTAGCACTTCCAAACGTCAAAGTTTGTGTGAAAACAACTTCTTCTTTAGTTTTTAGGTATACCTCTAGTCTACAGGACAGATCTTTGAAATTAACCTCCAAACTCCTCTTTCTTGTTTTTACTAAAACAAAATCTCATGTTTCCCAGTTTTCCCCTATAGTTTCTTAATAGTTCTAGACTAGGGTTTCAGATACCTCACAATTAGCTTGTAAAAACAGAATGCTTGGTTTTTCTAAACCATTCTCCATACTACAGCCATTATGATCATCTTAAAATTCCACTTGGGTCAGTGGTTCTTAAATGTTGCTGGACATTGGAATCACCTGGAGAATTTTTTAAAAAATTCTGATGCCTGTGTTCTTAACCTAGGTAATAAGACATCTCTAAGGAGAAAAACTCAAAGGATATAATGAATGACCCACCCCATCTAGAACTTTCTAAAGAGAATCAAAATGTAAACTCAAGTGGTGAACCCTGGATGTTGTATATAAGTGATGAATCACTAAATCCTACCAGTGAAACTAATATTACACTAACTGGAATATAAATAAAAACTTGGAAGAAAAAAATTGTAAACTCCATGTACTAAATTCAGCATTTTCTCCAAGGCTATGGAATAGAAACAAGGACTTGTAGCTGAAGACGAAGGAGCAGCTGACGAGGAGAGGCATGCTGAGTGGGAGGTTCTTCCCCCCTGGTTCCACTTGTTTCCTAGGAAGTTATAATAGGACTGAATGTAAAAGGAAATTATGAGCTATCTGCTGCTTGAACTATAGAGTATGTGCCCAGGGATTACTCTCAGCGGCTTAAGTGTGACACACATTAAGAAAAGTGACCCAAATCAGAAGATAATGAGAATGGCGCAAAGAACTTAGGATGCAATGCAACGGTGGAATATATCCACTGGGCATATCTCTGGGGAATAATTATGCATTGTAAGGTATACCAGAATCACCCTGCAAATGATAATTTCGGTTTCTGCTACTTAGATTTGTTTCTTGAACATTGCAAAGAGCCTTTACCTGGATAGTGTTGGGCTAAGCAAGTGAGGATTTTTCCAAGATGCTGAATCAAAGCTTAATTAAGACAAATGACACTTCCCACAGTAGCTCTTATTCTCGGGGCCATGACTGACACCTGGCTACTCCTTTTATCCTTTGGTCAGTGTAGGTGGACATTTCATTGTCAATAATAATAATTCCCATGCATCACTGTCCTTGTTTGCTGATATTTTTTTAGAGAGACAATTTGGTAGCCGAGTTTCCATTGAGAAAAGAAAAACACAAATTTATAAAAATCAAAAAGATAGTGTAGTTTATTGATTTTCTCACTAATTATTTTTTTAAGATTTCATTTATTTATTTGACAGAAACAAAGAGATCACAAGTAGGCAGAGTGGCAGGCAGAGAGAGGGAGAAGCAGGCTCCCTGCTGAGCAGAGGGCCTAATGTGGGATTTGATCACAGGACCCTAGGATCAGGACCTGAGTCAAAGGCAGATGCGTACATCGACTGAATCATCCAGACACGCCATTAATTAATTTTTTTAAAGATTTTATTTATTTATTTATTTTAGAGATAGAGGAGCGGGGAAGGGCAGAGGGAGAAGGAAAGAGAGAAATCCCAAGGAGACTCCATGCTGAGTGCAGAGCCTGATGGGGGGCTCCATCCCAGGACCCTGAGATCATGAGCTGAGCCAAAATCAAGAGTCTGATGCTCAACTGACTGAGCTGCTCAGGCACCCTACTCATTACTTTTTTAAAATTAATTTTTTGGCCATATATAAATGAACAAGATATGTCCAAAAAATCACACATGGAACTTATTAATATCAGCTATAAATGTTGTATGGCAACAAAACATTGGTTTGCAGAGCTTTACTTTTTTGGGGGTCTTTTTAAGTTTTTATTTTAATTCCAGTGAGTTAACATAGTGTTACATTAGTTTCAGATGTACGATATAGTGATTCAACAATCTGGTTTCTAGAGCTTTAAATGGGATTGTTCTATAATGGGTCTTCTGGAGCAGTCAATACTAAGTAGAGGTTGTACTTCGTAAAGGCGCCAGAATACTAATTTATAGTAGTTGAATGCTAACCATGAGGTTATACAATATTTTGTTTTCATTGGATTTTGTGTTTAGTTACTTCCTTCACCAAGAAATTGTATAAAAGCACATGATGGTAAGGATAAGATATACTTACTTTCTCAGTAGAGTGTGTGATTACAACACAATTCACCGCTCATTACTTACTGTTCTTCAGGGTATAGTAGTGTAACCATCACTATCGTTACTGTAAGCATTGATTTTGAGTCCAAAATTGATTTTGATTTTGAACTTCATATCTGGACAGTTTTTCTGCCATCAAAAAAGAAAAATGAAATCTTGTTATTTGCCATGACGTGGATGGAGCTAGAAGGCGTTATGCTAAGGAAAATAAGTCGGTCAAAGAAAGACAGATTTTGATTCCACTTATATGTGGAATTTAAGAAACAAAACAGATGAACATAGGGGAAGGGAAAAAAGGAGAGAGAGGGAAGCAAACCACAAGAGACTCTTAACTATAAAGAACAAACTGAGGGTCGATGGAAGGAGGAGGGTGGGAGAGGGGCTAATTGGGTGATGAGCATTAAGGAGAGCACTTGTGATGAGCACTGAGTGTTATGTATAAGTGATAAATCACTAAATTTTACTCCCAAAACCAATATTATCCTGTATGTTGGCTAACTAGAACTTAAATAAAAACCTGAAACAAAAAAAGAGAAATATGAAAAGATAAAAAAAATATTAGAATCAGTGTGCCTCCACTATTTCCTTCCCATCTTTTCAGTTCAAAGCTCCATTTCTTAAAATATTAAAAACTCCCAGGAGAGTCTTTAATAAGCACGGCTTTCTAATAAAGAAAAAGCCCAAATGAAGCTTGAAAGATGGAACAAGCATAATTTGAGCTTTTTCTTCAATTCCTCCTTCATCTCCCTTCACTATGCTTGTCTCTCTCGCTCTTGTATACACACCCACTCATACATATTTTTGGAGGCAGAAGATCACTGCTTGCTTTTTGTGCAAATTAAATTGCAAAAAGAAAAAAATGTTGATGTGAAGCTGAAATTCACTCATCAGACTAACAAATATTTCTGGAAAAGCTTTCACTGAATGCCGTCCTGAGAAACACAGCTCCCTTCCTCTCGAGGCCCTGCACATGAACCACAGGACCTTCCAATCCCCCAAACCCGTTAGACAATCAACAGGATTTGAAGGCAAAATTAAAGGCCTGAAAATTGTAGTCACAAAGTGATTGGTGGATGGTGATTGTGGGGACATGGGAGAAAAAATAAGCCATTCTCTTGTTCCTTCTCTCTTATCTTTATGGTTTTCTTGTCATTCTAAACAAGCTGGAAATGCTGTGGGACTTCGGGACCTCCTGGACATAGAAGATAGTCTAAAAATAGATTTGTTTGAAATTTCTTTTAAAAAACCCGCTCTAGAATTTGTCTTCTTTTGAGGTAATCTATTACACTACGCTGCTATAATTTGGCTTCCAACAGTAATGACTAGATATGCCAAAAACAGATCATAAATAAAGTCTAGACAAATGCAGTGTTTTTATTCCAGAGGCAGCCAGCAGATGCTTTGTGTACCCCGCATTCTCTTGCCGATGAGATTAATTTTGCACCATGCTTTTAGTCTGTAATGCCTTGGAAGAAAACAAATTTAAAATGTGTCCTTTGGCCGTTTGGACTTCCTCAGATCACTCACTCACTGTAGCATTCTTCAATAATAATGAAGAGTAAACTGTCTTTTCAAAGGCTCCTCTGATAGTCAGTGACTTTCTGCACAGCTCCACATAGGAAGGAGATCACAGGCAGAGTACTCAGTACTCTAGAGATGTTCTTCAATTGTCAAAATTCTGTAACATGTCAAGTGTGGGAAGAAGGACAAGGCAAGGAAACAGAAACCTAGGGGAACAGAAATCTCAAGTTTCTCCATGGACTGTCGATCAAGTCTATGATTGTAATTTCTGATAACCTCGGCTTCCCCTTCTATGACATTCGTGTTATAGTGGAAACAAACCTTTCAGATCTAGCTCCTTCTCCTCAGAATACATGTTATATTTGGGCAAATAGCATGGCTGGTTTTCCAAATGGAATTGTAACAGATCTTAAAAATTAGGCTTTTTTTTCTTTTTGACTGAATCAAAGGGTCACTGCTGATGAAAGGAACAAAAAGGTCAGTGGAACTTGTGCTTGAAATATAGCCCAAATTGATAACTCTATGCAATGTAAGCATTAGCTGCAGTGATTGTGGGAAACATGATGGAGCTTTCCACTCATTACAAGCAATTCTCCTAAGCTCGATAGACAGACTTTCCTTAATTGAGGAACAGGCATTACCAATGAATTTTTATGAGTTTATTCGTTCTGGATTTTTTTTCATAATGCAGTCAGTTTATTATATTAAAAATGTATATCACAACTGAAGCAGTTTTGTAAAACAGGCATTAATACAGTACTGTGTCTATTTATTTGCACCTTGGGGATATAAGGCAAAAAAAGCAAACTGCTTACTACTTGAAAAACATAGGCATTCAATAACTAATGGCTGTGGTCCTGGAAGTCAAAAAAGAAGTGCTTCCATTGGACCTCAGTCAAGTGGTTGAAATTGGTTATAATGAGATAGAAGGGTTAGTTGAAATGGAATCAAGATGTAAGCACAATTGTATATTAATTCTCTTTAATGTTAGCCGAAAACATGAAGGAAGAGAACTGAAGTGCATTATTTGTCATTATAAGCTTTTTAAATTACTGTATGCTACTTCTAGCCCACAGTGTGTACCTGAATTTATGTATACCCACTGTGATTTGTCTTTTTTTTTTAAGATTTATTTATTTATTTGACAGAGAGAGAGATCACAAGTAGGCAGAGAGGAAGGCAGAGGGAGAGGGGGAAGCAGGCTCCCCGTTGATCAGGGATCCTGATGGAGGGCTCGATCCCAGGACCCTGAGATCATGACCTGAGCCGAAGGCAGAGGCTTAACCCACTGAGCCACCCAGGCACCCCTGTGATTTGTCTTTATCATGCTATTAGATATCATTGCATATTTTATATATATATATATATATATATATATATATATATATATATATATATANGCTTGTTTCTATGACAATTGATACCAATGATACTAGAAAGAGAAATCTTAAAGTTATCTTAAAG
Organism: Ailurus styani; assembly: GCA_002007465.1. NCBI lineage: Eukaryota > Metazoa > Chordata > Mammalia > Carnivora > Ailuridae > Ailurus > Ailurus styani. The sequence goes on along the minus strand of LNAC01000004.1, from coordinate 11,258,114 downwards.
ATGAAGGGTGCCCCACGACAGCAATAACCTAAAGTGAAATCCAGTGGTGATCTTTTTATCTCCGTAGTATTGTAATGATGTCTTTTTTTAAAAAAAGATTTTATTTATTTATTTGACAGAGAGAGATCACAAGTAGGCAGAGAGGCAGACAGAGAGAGAGGAGGAAGCAGGCTCCCTGCTGAGCAGGGAGCCCGATGCAGGACTTGATCCCAGGGCTTGATCCTGAGCCTAAGGCGGAGGCTTTAATCCACTGAGCCACCCAGGGGCCCCAGTGATGTCTCTTAATGTATTACTTTGGTTAAAAACAAAACCTTCATGTTAAGTCCTGAAAATTAAAACTGAAATGCTTATGTTTTCTTTATTGTGATTAAAGTTCTCCCTTTGAGCTTTCCAAATAAAAAATTCCCATGCAGGCTCATAGAGCATCAACACTGCTTAGCTTTCACTAGCCCATAAATAGGGACAGAGTAGTTAAAGGGTAATCACCAAACCATTAATATGACATTGGGTGGTCTTATGCAAGTTTCTCTACCCAGTATTATCCAATACTTTATTGGAAGATTTTTTCTATTTGGAAGAGTTGCTAGAAAATGTGCAATTGGAAAATAATTTACACAGACAGACACACACACAAATTACAGGCTGTCGCTATGGGGCTCTATAAAGCTTACAAATTCAGAAAATAGGATATTCACATTCTCTCAATGAATCAGAAATGTAACAGTCCACATGACTAAGCAGACACTCGGGAGAAGAGCTTGCAAATCAGGCTGTAGGGAGAATGCTGTCATCAGACTCTAAAAATCTAACATAATTATCACTTAAGGAAAGTCAATGTGGAAAATTAATTAAAATATTTTTAGGCCATTAATTTTTCTAGTTCTCATACTCCCTCCCCCTTCCACACCCACCCCCTGTAATGTTGTAATCTAACCCAATTCAAAAAAAAAATATATCAAATGTCAGACTCTTTAAAAACCAAACCTGGAGTTTCTGAGTTTTTTTTTCACAATATTTTTATTGGCCAGTAGTCTTCTAAGAATAATTTAGTTTTTCCTAACAATAAAGATTTTTTAATTTTCCATAGTTGCTATAAGGATGGCACCTTGTAAAATGACAAGGGTACAGTTATTTTGTCTTGTGTGATATTTACATTTTTACAAAGATTCTTTATGGTTATTTTTATATCTTGCCTTAAGAGCTCATTCTTCTGGATGTCTCAGGATAGTAAACACAGAAGTAAAAGTATTTTATTTCACTCACCTACTACCATTGTATGTGAGGGCTTTTCACTTAATCAGTTCAGTTACGCCACTGAATTACTTTTCAGCTTTTTTCTTCTTCAAAAGTATTCCAATCTTTAGAAGTACCACATTGACATAATAGAACACATTTATATTGTACTTACTATACCCTGCTCTCTATTGTACGTTCTATAGTTAAAATAAAACATTTAATCATTGCAGCAACTCTAAAAGAGATGAAAACTAAGGCATAGAGAAGCTTTCCGAGATTGTACATCTGGTAATTGGCCAAGTCAGGGAGTAAACTTAAACAAACTGTGTCCAGAATCTGACCTTGGCTATTACTCTATTCTTCTTCATATAAAAATTTCCTATGGTTTTTCAATTATATATAAGAGATATCCCCAAAAACGATTATGTAAGATGAGTGGACATAGTACTTTAAAAATATTAAATTGTTATTAATTGGAATTGTTCTGATTCTCAGCATAATATAAACTTTTTAAAATGTTACTATCAGGTTCATATAAAAATAAATATCTTATTTTAAATAAAAATTATCTTAAAAGTTGGTACTATGGGCTATTGTTTCCCTTTTCAGTTAAAAATTTTATAGTAAAAAATGTATATATATTTAGAGGTTCATATGTACAATGATAATAGAAGACATTCATCAGGTATTTTATAGAATGCACAAGCAGAATCATAATACATAATTATACAGTGAAAATTGTTGGTTAAATTAAAATACATTGGTAACTTGCAAAAAATATAAACTCAGATTCCTTGTATTAAATGATGTTAATGTTAAATATTGGTTTTTTTGTTTGGTTTTGGTTNTTTTTGGTTTTTTTGTTTTGGGGTTTTTTTTTAAAGATTTTATTTATTTATTTAACACAGAGAGAGAGAGAGAGAGAGATCACAAGTAGGCTGAAAGGCAGGCAGAGAGAGAGAGGAGGAAGNGTTTTGGTTTTTTTGTTTTTGGGGGTTTTTTAAAAGATTTTATTTATTTATTTAACAGAGAGAGAGAGAGAGAGATCACAAGTAGGCTGAAAGGCAGGCAGAGAGAGAGAGGAGGAAGCAGGCTCCCTGCTGAGCAATGAGCCCGAAGCGGGCCTTGATCCCAGGACCCTGAGATCATGACCTGAGCCGAAGGTAGAGGCTTTAACCCACTGAGCTACCCAGGTGCCCAATGTTAAATATTGTTAAGTAATTTAATGTTCTATGTACAATGGCTAGCACTATTTAACATATACTTTTACATCCTTAGAAAATGTGTTTCGTTCTGTTAAAAATGTTTTTCCAGGGGTGCCTGCGTGGCACATTTGGTCAAGTGATCAACTCATGGTTTCTGCTTAGTTTGTGATCTCAGGGTCCTGAGATAGAGCCCTTGAAGTTGGGCTCCCTCTCAGTGTGGAGTCTGCTTAAGACTCTCTCTCCCATTTCCTCTGCCCCTCCCCCTTCAAATAAATAAACAAATAAATAAATAAATAAATATTTAAAACAATATTTTCCAATTTTTCTTAGAGAACAGGAAAATAGTCCAGAAAATAATATCCATTAGTTTCAAGTATGTCAACTCATAATGATGACTTATGTATGTTATTGTTTTAACTCGTTAAAATTTGTATTTTTTTGAAACTTCTAGGAAACTCCCAAATTTTAAATTAGTCATTATTTGGCCATTAATTACTTTAATCTTTACACCAGAAGAGTTGACATTCACAAAGTCAAGTTGGAAATAATTCCACAACTGAACATGATATTTAATAGAGAAACTATATGTGTTAAACCACCTATTTTCAACATGTACAAGAGCACTATTTTCTCTTTGAATAAGGTAACATAAAAACTGAATGAAAGCAGAACAATTCTGCATTTGACCTTATTACATTTAAATAAACTGTTTAACCTGCTGTCATTCACTTTCTCTCACTCTGGAATGAGACTCAAAGTATTAAATCAACCTTGGAATACACATGCACACACACACATTTATTTAACCATCTAATGATTGTTTACAAAACAAAGGACAGGATCAATATAAAAGAAGAATGGAAAACAATTCAATAAAAACATTGCTGGCCAAGGGATGGGTAAACAAGAGCTGAGAGTGGCCACTGTCTCTGTTCCACTGTTAGTGAACAGAGAGTGGGGTCCTTAGAGGAAACAAAATGGAGTGGGAATAGAAAGATGGAAATGTGTAGTCAATTTTTTAAAATAAATCTACTTACTTATTCTCCATTATATGTATACCATTATCTTATTATCATTCGCCCTTGACAATTAGGAAAAAATAATTTTTCACATTAATCTTTCTTAAAATATATATATATACAAAAAGAGGGGTGGGTGGCTCAGTCAGTCAAGCATCTGACGCTTGATTTGGGCTCAGGTCATGATCTCAGGGTTGTGAGATGAAGCCCCAGGTCTGGCTCCGTGCTCAGCAGGGAATCTACTTAAGCTAAGCTTCTTGCTTACCCTCTCCCTCTGCCCCTCCCCCTGCCACATTGGCATGCTCTCTCTCTCTCTCTCTCTCTCTCTCTCAAATAAATAAGTAAATCTTTAAAAAATAAAAATAAAATAAGATATAGAAAAAGGGGGGGAAGTTTTCCCAAGTGATATTTAACCAATGAAATCACTGAGGAGGGGGATGATGATGGCGACAATTTGGGAAGGAATACAAGCCTTGAATCTGTTTTCTTTGTTCTCCTCGGTATACTTGAACAGAAATTTAAAACAAACAGGAATTATATGTTTTGCATGCCAAATAAGTCAAGATTTATAATTTTGTGTTTTTATATCAGTTGAGGTTTCAAAAATAACCCAGTAACTCAGGCAGTGTTTTCACGTAACTGCTTATATAAACACGTAGCTAATAAATGCTTAAATGGAGTTCAGACTGGCTCAACTAAGAACAGGATATTATGAAGAACTCAAGAGATACAGTTGTAATACACGTATGATCATTCATTCTAAATTAAGGGTGACTATTAAAGAAATATCACTACGAAGAGACTATATAGATGGTTTTTATGTCCTTCAAAGAAATGACTTGATAAATGCAGAGAATACTACAGGAAGATGCACCTACTACTCAGAAATTAGCAAAAAAATTGTCATTGTCATGGAGATACTTAAATTACAAGAAGAAATAAATCAGGAAATGATGAATGTAATTAATTTTTCTTGAAGTTCAACTGATGCAAGGTAAAAGCATATTTATTATGTGAATGTCTAGCCACCCGTGATATTAAAAAAATGAATAAATACCATATTTGCAATAAATGTAAATTAGGCAAATTTTGTCACTGAAGTTCACAACAAATACAATAAAGTGTAGTTGTTCACTGATGACTATAATTTTCTCATGCGAGTTTGCATAAATAAATATAAGTACATTTATTTAAAAAAGTCTAAATTTTTGTTACTTTTTGCACTTTTTAATAAGAACAAAATAAACCAAAGTGAATGTAATAGTCACATACACCAGAAGTCATCTGATGTGTAAAAAATTGCTATAATGCTAAGCACTAGACCACACCTTCAGACGGAATTTGAGCAGCTTTCAAATGCCCAACTTTGTTGCTAATGTAAGAGAAAAAGAACAACAATATTAGAGAAATAGATCAGGCAAGTAAGTGAATACTATGGGTGTTTTTAAAAAAAGGGCAAAGAAGTAATAGAGGTTGGTAAAGTCCACCTGAACTAGAGATCATGCCTTGTCCAAATGAGCAAGTTTATTTCTCTAATAGTTGTTCTGTATGAATTTGTACCCATACAGGCTAGCCCTGAATTTTTTTAAGATTTTATTTATTTATTTGACAGAGAGAGAAAGAGAGCACACAAGCAGGGAGAGCAGCAGGGAGAGGGACAGGGAAAAACAGGGCCCTGCCTCTGAGCAGGGAGCCCTACATGGGGCTTGATCCCAGGACCCTGGGATCATAGCCTGAGCTGAAGGCAGATGTTTAACCCACTGAACCACCCAGGCACCCCTGCTAGCTCTGATTTTTCATGGGAAGCTGGAGACCTAGGTTTTTACTCAAAACCTAATTTTTGAATGTGGGCAAATAATAAAAAAGCATTGAAATCATTTAATGGGTCACAAATGAACAACTGTCAGTAACTAGTCTGTGCCGTTCTCAGGGGTCTTCACGTACAGTTGTCCTAAATAATAGGTTAACATCTGATAGGAAATTTGTTGGCTGGAATCTGGTTGGAATCTTGTTGCATTTTCTCAGCCATAGGTTTATGAATATGAAATAGCCTACTGTGTTTTATGAGTGTGGGCTTTTAATAAATGATAACTGTTTCAGTCTGCAGGTATAAGTGTGCATTTCATAACGGTATTGAATCTCAGGTGCACACCAGGTAAACCCAATCTGTTAGTTCTTGTACTCCAGACTGTGGATTTTTTTTTTTTTTAGCTATCAATCATTTGTGGTTCACAACAGAAGTTTAAATAGATTCTAATCAAATAATTCACTAATTGTTACTTTTATTATTTGTCAATATTCAGACAGAATTTTTGCCTCAGTAACAGCAGGGAACCACTATCTTTGTGATAAAAATTAATGTAAACTCACTCATTCATGACTTTAGAACAAAAAAAAATAAGGTGCTCTCTTCAATGTTGTAAAATATATATGATTTTAAACCAAAGGGTACCATATTTGGCCTCCTGAGAAGTAACTCATTCAATAGTGATCTCTATATGTCAGATTAAGTTCATTGTTTCTAGGAAAGCCCAAGTTTTCCATCTATATGCAACAAACGTATGATACCCAACACTTAGATCATGTTTAAAATTTAAATTTGCATACTTACATTCTCATATGAGATCCTAAATATAATATTTTGATCCTAGATATAGTGAGAACATACATGAATCCCTTCCTTTTCCCTTTGTTCCCCAAAGAGGGTGTTTCAAAAGTATCCTAATGAATTGCTTTTTTATGTTTCCTGAGAAGACTTCATTGCCTAAAAGTTACAGGTGTGTTTCTGGTTTATATTATCATAATGTGATAACATACACTTGATTCTATACCATTCTTTCAGTTATATTTGCTCATACAAGCTTTTGAGGATTAAGTGAGATGTTTTTATGTAAAGGATCTTACTTAGTGCCCTAGAATCTAGATGATATTTGATAAACACAAGTATCTTTTGTTGCCTCTATTTTGGACACCTTTATTCCAAATGTACCCATTGTATTCAACTTGTCCACATATGCCAATTCCTAAAATAAAATTCCAATCATGATAATTCCATACTCCAACATGTTAGTGGATTCTTCCTGCCTCTGGAAGATAGGACATAGCTTTCAAGGCCTTGTCTGAGCTTATCTTTCATTCTTTCCCTTTTACCATCATACTTTATCCAAACTAAACAACTTTCTCTTTAGCTTCTCTCTCAGGTTGAGATCTTTAGTATAATTTACCATCTACTTGAAATTATTTTACTACCTCTTTCCCTCACCAATTACAGCTTATAAAAACCTTATATATCCTTGGGACCCAGTTCAGTGGAATATTTCTACATCACTCCCCCTTCTCTATTTCCAGAACACTGTGTGGTTTTAAAATCACTTATCTCTAAGTATTACCACTTTAAAATTAATGAAGTACACACCTCAGCTCTATTACAAGATCACAGATGTGTTTAGGATAAAGCCTTTATCCCATTCACTTTTGTATAATTGCAAAAGGGGGCTGCCTTCCACGTAATAAATGTTCAATAAGTATTTATTGAATTGATTTGGTAGAAACCACGGGAGCCGTTAAGACCAGCTTCCTAAATCAATTCAGAAATCCCCTCTATACCTTCCCCATTGCCCAGCCTCTGGCAGAGACCTGTGGAATCTCAATACTTTATTACATAGTATTCTTCCTTGTGGGGAAATTGAAGTCATTAGACAGTCTTTCTTGTTTTGAACTGAAATATTTTTCTCTTTTTACCTTGCTCTCAGCTCTTCCTGTAATATTTAAGTATTGAAAATTTTGCCTCTTCCACATGGAAACCCTTTAAATATTAATATTGTGCTCATCCTAATCATTTTCCTCTCCTGTTAAACCTCACCCACCCTTTACTCCCACATTCTGTTTTCCTAATATAACATCTCAGCCACCCCTTCTAAAATGTTACTGATTTTATCAGTTTACTTCTTTTAATGAGGAACTCAGAACTGGGCAAAATGCTGTGTGAATGATTTGACCAGTCCAGGATGCAACGGAAATATTCTCTCCCTCAGTGTGGACACATCACTCCTGTAATTCAGCTGAGAGCTTCAGCAGCCAAATCATGCGGTTGCCCCGAAGTGAGATTCAACAAAAAATGACTATTTAGTGAGTGCCTGCTATCTGCCAGGCATCATAAAGCCCTTCCACATATGTTATCTAGTAAATTTGTAGTTGATTAAAGCTCTGAAGTCATTGTCACCCACATTGCTATTAAGAAAAGATCTTCTGTCTTCAACACATATAATTGCTATCCCAACACAAATCTACGATTTTTCATTTATCCCAGTTAAGTTTCATTATGTTGGATTTGCCTCATCTCTTTAACCTGTTGAGACTGATTTATATCCTGTTTCCGGTGTCAAAGATAGTAGTTTCCCTAGCTCTGAGTCAACCATATATTTGATAAGGATACCACTTAGTTTTCAGCTAAGGCATTGATAGAAGTTAAACTGAATGGAGCGGAGCTAAGGACTCTGCTCTCTAGAGTCCATTCTTCTGACTCATAATTAGAATCCCTGAGGAGAGCTCTTATGTAGCAACAAATTCGCCGAAATGGTCTAGCATTTGTTGTACATTCTCTGTCATAGCTACGGGAGCGTCATGAAATTTCTTTTATGTGTCTTAATTAGAGTATGATAGAAATCCCATGAAATATGAAATTCATTTGGTTTGCTTAGTCTGAGTGCATTCTTGGTGCTGTTTATTTACTTACTCATTCATTTGTTCAATTTGCATGTTCACCACTCACTAGAAGTTCCCAACTAATAGTTTGACAATATTTTATGAAATTTTTTAGCTTTAGTAATTATCTGACAACTCTATGAATTCCATATTTGACTTCTGCCCATTTTTGAAAATTGGATTATTTGCTCATCTCTAATCTTATGGGATTTCCTCTATTCACCATCATTTCCTAGTGATTACTCAGAATGATTTGTTTCACAACCTTTCAAATGAAATTCATCTGAATCTGGACTTGAACATTCATTTAAAGAGGCTAAATGCTCTCATAATCTTTGCTTTTATTTTGTGCTTCAATTACCTCTTTATGATGCTATCATTCCTAATGTGAAGATAATTTTCCCAGTGGAGGGAAATTGAAGCAAACCACCATTTTATCACATTTAGCAGTATATCATTTTTCCTAAGCAGTGATTGTATCCATCATTTTAAAAATATTTTTAGTCTGATCCTGTATTTATCTCATATATACACGTATTTTATGCACATTTAAGAGAAAATTCTTTAATGTACTTAGCACAGGTAAGAAATATCAGATATTTTAGCCTCTTGGTCTGATTCTTAAAAATTGTTTCTTCTCTTTCATATTCATTTTTGGTTATGTTCTCCCCTTCATATTTTACACATGTCTCATTTAAATTGGAGCTCATCAGAGAGCCCTAAGCAACCACACTGGTTTCCTTGGATACTGATTCTTTATTTTCCTCATTAGTATCATTTGTGATTGTATTATCAGATTTTCAATTTTTATTCTCTATCTCCTTTAAATTTTCTGGCCATGGAACCCTCAGGGGGACTATAATAGCTATTTCTTCTTAAATTGTTTTTTGATATAATTTCCTAAAAATTAGGATATGCTCAGTAGCCTTTTCTCAACTACTAAAATATCATATATGCTTTCTCTAAAAGTTTCCATTATTTTAGATTCAGGACTAAGCTCTTCATTGCCAGTAAAAGTTAAATCAGGAATAGAAACTATCTTCGTTGTTTTGTTTTCAACCTTAGGAATGCTATTTCAGTAAGACAGCACAATTTTCTGATGTTCTTTATTAGGAGAAAGGCTTTCTAGTAAAAGTCCAGGTGTTTTAATTTCCCATAAGTTGCCTTTTTTAACATTCATATGACCTTTGTAATGAAACATCAGCATTAGTATTAGAAATATTATTAGAAATTATGAGAAATGTAAATTCTGATGCCTGTATCAGAAATTGAGGGGCTGGATCTCAGCAATCTGCATTTCAACAAGTCCTTGGGGTAATTCTTCTGCCCGCTAAAGTTTGAGAACCACTATTGTTAAGCATCATCCGTATTTTCTGACTAAGAAGCAGGGAGAGTATTATCCCTTAACCACTTATGCTGGCTCAGGTATTGTCTATTAACGTCACAGGTTTTAAGCAGAGGTACTTACTACCCCATAGTAGAATGTTCCTGCCTTTCCTATTGACTTACTTCTTTTGAACAAGGAGTCTTCTGTATCACAGATATAATTGCATCACCCAAAATATTGTGATAATTGTAAGATAATTCAACTTCTAATGTTAAACTGCCAGTGTTTCCAAAAATATGTTACCCATCAGACTCAGTGTATAAGCATGTAAGTGAGGCCTTTCATTTAGTCTGACTCATTCAGGATTATTTCCTCCTGAGAACTTCTTGGCACCCTCTCCCCTATTAGTCTTGCTCAGACTGTAACAGTCACTCTATACCTCCTCTCTCTACTCCCAGACTCCCTTCACTCTGATGTTCCTCTACGAACTGACCTAAAACATAGCCCTAATTATGTCATTTCCTCACTGAAAATTCTTAGTTGATTTTAGACTCCTCAAACTGGCATTCGAGGCTCTCGATAATATAACTTCAACCATTTTCTCCAGAATTTCATTTCATGACCTCCTTCTTGTTAGTCAACATTCCAGTTCAATGAGACTAGGTATTGTTCCTGGATTTCCCTGCCTACAGGACTTTGTTTATGATTGTCCTTCCTCTTGGCATGATATTTACCATCATTCTCATATTTCATACCCCTTTGGGGACCCCACCCTCATGAATTCTTTGCTATATAACTTGATCAGATGTCATCTCTCCTCCTCTCCCTCTGGCGAACACCAATAGAACACAAAATGTCATACTTTATGTTCCTGATGAACTACTACATTGTGCAATAAATGATTAGGGACTTACATATACTTCTGTTGGGAAGGGACTTCTGATGTATGCTTTCTTCTTAACTATTTATGGAATTGAAGTAAATATCATGTTGTAGCAATACATTCTGTCATTTCTTCAATGCATCTTTTTATTTCCTTTTTATTCTCCTTTGAAAATTTTCTCAAGTGATATAGTTAATTTCAAAGTGCCTCAATAGGAAATCTAGAGCTTTGCTTCTAAATTATTTGAACTTAGTGATTCAAAATAATAAAGTATTATCTTTTTGATGAAAGTGTAATGAGCATAATGTTCTTTTGATAAATCTAAAGTTAATTGTTCACCTTTGAATGACTTGCTTCTAATGGAAATAGGTGAAAAATATTAACTTTAAAAACTTACTGTTAAAAATGACATAATAAATGTATATGTGTGTGGGGGTGAGGGAGAAGTAAGTAGAGAAGAAAGAAAGGAAGGCGAGGAAGGAGAAAGAGAAGAAAAAAGAATTCATTAAGACTGAATTGGCCACAAAGGTCTTTAATCTTCCTGTCCCCTTCTGTCAGTAGTATAACTATTACACACTTAATTTAAGTAGAACTATATAACCTATTGAATATAGGGACGGAATTACTTTATTCCACATTGGCATATAGATACGTGGTGGTTATATTATAAGAGTTATAAATTATAAAAAATTATTTGTTGAAGATACCATGTATTTGGACGGTATGTTGTAGAGTTGAAAGGTTTTCTGTACCATAAAAAAAAAGCACAAGATAAGGAAGATGGCTTCATGAAAATAGGGGAAAAGGCTTAGCAATTAAGCTTAGGATGAAGTGCCTTTATCTTTACTTTCTTACCATGATCAGCTCACATTTAAGTTTTAAATGGAAAATGACTTGTATTTAACCTTTTATGATTCAGAGAGCCATTTAATTGTAATTATAGCTAATCCAATTAAAGATGGATTATAACTGCTGAATTAATAGGTCATGAAATAGAGTTTAATTAGTAGATTCCTCTGTACTTTGAAAGAATGAAAAATACTTTTTGAAACATGTGAAAACTAAAATTTTGGTATAAACTTGAAATTATGGAGGTTGTATTATTTAAAAACAAATGAACAAACAAAAATGGAAGAAGTCCAGGAAAGAATGGCATAACATAAAATTTGGGGGAAATCTAAGTTCTTAATTTTATACTTATTGAATTTAAATTCTTCTTTTATATCCTTAATCTTGAAAGAAAAAAATTATAGGAATTTTAAATTTCTCCTTTCCTTGGATAAATGAAGATTATTAATATATAATACAATATTATTTAAAAATAATAACAGTATTAAATGACAACTTTACTTTTAAGATTACAAATCATAATACAACACAATCTAAGTTAAGTATAGACATTTTGTATCTGTTTGTTGCATATTTACCAAAAATCATGCCGTTTCAGTTCAGTTAGGCCAAGTGACCTATGTTAGCATCAGATATAATACTTTAATGTTAGTGCATTTTTTTAGAAGAGCTATGGAAACATATGAATAAAAGATGTTTAAAAAAATTAATGACCCTTGGTATTGCAAATAATTACAAAACTAAAATTAAATGACTGTTCTATTAGGTGCATAATGTTGATTTTTCAAACTCTTAATCCCACCACATGGGGGATTTTTCAGGGTGACAAGAGCTAAAGTATTAAATATTAATATTAATATTAAAATATTTCCCTCTTTAAGTGTCCTTTTTGCTTGAATAGCCCAAGGACTCCCTACATCATGACCAGAAAGAATTACTCTAAGGATAATACTATTTATATAAAATAACAGGTTGGTAAAAATTGTCAAGATATTTCACTTTTCCCCCTTATAAATCAACCACTGGGTTATATTTTCAAGATGATTTTAAAAAGCCAAATGAAAGAATTTGTAGACTTTAAAAAAAATCCAGAATATACACCTGGAGAACTCTCAAGAGCTGATTCTCAAGCCTGCAGGAGGATTGCAGGAGTCCTAGTAGTTTATTCAGCCTTGCCTACCTAGGTACACAGAAATATAAACCGGCACCAGAGCTAAAATACCTAATTTAGGAGCCCCAGGCCAGAACAAGTTAAGATTACTCTGTTCTCAACACACATGAGGGGCACCCAGGAATGTCCCAGAGGAAATATGTGGCTATTGAAAGATATACAATGGCAATATATATCAGATACACAAATTACCCGGAATGCACCGTCTGTGCCACACACTAGAGAGTCCCACTAGCTCCTGAGGGATGCCAGAATGTGCTGCTGCAGCACTTGGAATGGAAACACATTTTCTGTGAGCAACAACCTCCTATGAAGAAACTGCCTTCTCCTTCAGCATTTGGAAGCTGCTGAGAAACCCGTAATCAAGGTTTTCTTAATGTTGTTTTAAACGGGCCCATTATCAAAGCTACATCTCCTTGAAAACTTCAGACTTCATTACACTATTAGAAAAAAATTAACATATTGCACCTGATAAGTTTCTGGCGTATTCAAAATATTGCAGCCTTACTAATGTTGGCTACCTAGCACTTTCTTTCTTATTGAAAGTGAATTTTACAGAATTAAAATATATGCCGTTTGTCTACTTTTTTCTTGAGATAAGGCGGCAATAGTTAACTCGTTCTGAAGTTAATTTTCTACTTGTAAATTCAAGTATTCATTTTTAGCATATCCTTTCTTTTTTCAGAATATAATATCTGTGCAAGAATTTATAAAGGAAAACTAATTTGGGCATATTTATAATAGATGATAGTAAAAGTAAATTTGAAGGTTAAAGTTATTTAGAATACTTGTCAGTAATCTAAATAAAAACTAAGAATATCATTATATAATGCTAATGCTGGGTTGCTACTTCATATGTCAGTTCTTAGATATTTTTAAAATTAAGAGTTTTGGAAAAATGAAAATATATGTATAGTTATTGAGTAAAATAAAATTTTTAGCCTTTTGAAAATAGGCTTTATCTGAAATGCTAAATTTTAAAAAAATGTGACGGATGCAATTTATTTGGACTTAAGTTTAATCAGTGAAAGGCTAACCTTATATAAAAGACTAAAAATGGCAGTGATCTGAAATCTAAGGTTGCAGTGGGAAATCATGTTTGCAAATATGAATCATATCAACGTTCTGCAAAATAGAATTGTGCAACTTTGCACTAAGAAATACTGCAAAGTAACCCAGGCCTATGTATCTCAAAACTTTAAAGTAATGGGTTGTCAAAGAGTATGTACATACGATATCATCATTAAAATTAAAATTTGATGTATGTAGTTGTGTTGGGCAACTTTTCTTATAGTTTTAAGGATTTTTGCTAAGTTTCTTCAGGAGAAAGAATAATATACAAATATAAAGTGATTATTACTCAAAATGCCCCAGATTTCCCAAACTAGCAGATTTAAGATTTTTAAAGGATAACATTTTTCTTTTTTTTTTTTTTTTTTAAAAGATTTTATTTATTTATATGACAGAGAGAGAGAGAGATTACAAGTAGGCAGAGAGGCAGGCAGAGAGAGAGGAGAGAGGAGGAAGCAGGNAATTAATGTAAAATGAAGTTAAAATTATGAGGTTGAACTGATGCCCCATTTTTTTTTTTACTTTAGACATAGTCAGCTCTGTTCTTGTCAAGCCTTAGCACATGCTTCAACANAACATTTTTCAATTAATGTAAAATAAAGTTAAAATTATGAGGTTGAACTGATGCCCCATTTTTTTTTTTACTTTAGACATAGTCAGCTCTGTTCTTGTCAAGCCTTAGCACATGCTTCAACATTTGCCCCAAATAACTGTTCCATGCCAGCAAGTCACCAATTTCTCCAAAATAAATAGAAAGACTTCTAATCTAGTTTAAACAAACAAAAACTGCTTTATTGATTTCTCAAATGTTCCCCAAATGAATGATTTTTTACATTTTGGATTTAGGAAAGAAAGAGGTAGGAGAGACAGCAGAAGGGGCAGCACCTAAAGACAGAGGGGGAACTATTCTAACACCATCAAGAATTCACAGAGATAACAGCTGTGAATTAGGTGGCTTGTGATATTTAATGAACTCTGTATAATTTGCTCTATTGTTAGTCAATATGTGGCTTTCTGTAAGCATTTACAAAATTATACCTTGATGAACAATAAGGTCCAGTAAATTTTTCTTCCTCCTTGCTGATAGAGAATCATTTGGAAATGGTCCGAGGCCATCGGGATGCCATTGCGTGCACTCGATTCTCTCAAGACTGAGGAGGAGCTGCAGACTCATCTGTTAGAAAGCTTGGTGGAGGGAAGAGTTGCTTGGCGATACTAACCTCATCCGTGTACTTAGCATTATCGCTTTCAGAGTAAGAATGCTTCGCTGACATAACGTATCCCTAAATACAGTAGTTCTAAATTATTTAACGAAACAACAAAATTTAAAAACCCAAAGCAAGAATTACTCCTTTACGTATAAAACTAAACCCATAAATACCACAGAAAAAAATGAATGAATGAATTGCCTAAGTGAAAAGAGGAGGCATTCTTTTAAAGCAGCCAAAGCAAGTGTTTCTATGTAGTTGAGAGAGAGCCCCACGTAATGAAAGAGGGCACATTTTAGGTCTAACTAAGGTGGTTTTTACTACCCTGGAGAATTTACACAGCCTCTCGGAGCATCAGTTTCCCTAATATGACTGTGAGGAGAAGATACCATGGCCCTAAGAAAGACCAAATAATTGAGTAAGTGTTATTAGTTTCCCTTCCTTCTAGTTGCACATGTCTTTTCCTTTATCTCAAATGCATTTAGCATGACAATATCTAGAGTGCATCAACTATGACATGAGAACTGACTGGCAGTTTTAGTTGTCACCTTTTGTTCTCATACAAACCCTGGCGATTTTTTTCTGAAATATATCATATAGTATCATCGTACAAATAATTGAATGTATTTGAGATACTTGAATAATTTACAGAATTTTCTCTGTTACACAACCTGTCATATAGATTTGCCAAATGTGTTCACAATGAGAACATTTCCATAGAAAAGAAATGGTAAATTATTCAGATTGTACTTTTTCACCATCACCTAATTAATTAGCATGGCCTATTAAGGACTTATTTTATGCATAAAGCAATATCCAACTAGATGTAATGAATAAAAATTAAAATGTTTCAGAAAGTGCTCTACAGATTCCTCACCTTTTCTGGTTGCTTCTTTCTCAAATATCTGAATAATAGACTGAATTTTTCCATTTGCATCTGGATTTTTGGTAGGTATGTCTATGTTTCTTGGTATTTTCTAAAACAAAAATTTTATTGCACTTTCTCTAAAATATTTTGCTTTTGCCTGAACTTAAGTGAAATTAATAGCATACTTCAAGTATAAGGATATTCTTGGTGAATTTAAAAATTAATCCTTTAGACAATGTCTAAATGAAACATTTGATACAATATAGTAGAGATCATAACACAAGAACATTTATATTTCTATAGCATTTTTTTAATTACAAGTTATACTTTTTANTTTTTTTTAAAGATTTTATTTATTTATTTCACAGAGGGAGAGAGATCACAAGGAGGCAGAGAGGCAGGCAGAGAGAGAGAGG
>LNAC01000004.1:11047578-11242046 GCA_002007465.1 Ailurus styani | reverse complement strand
ACAAGTTATACTTTTTAAGTTGAAGTTGTGGTGAATGATTTTTCTTCTTACTGTGTAAGTGGGCTTTCCTTATATAATAGCTGAATAATAATTTTATCTGTTTTACTTATTTATCTCCTCTCTGCTGCATATATTTTAAGATCTGACTTCTACTTTAAGATAATGTTCAGTTAGAGTAAGACAAAGGTAATTTCTCAAACCTTAGAGACACACTGGTTTCTAAACATGTTCCCTTCCAAATGAGAAAACTTAAAAAATATATTTCTGTAGTATATAATTTCATACAAGTGATGTTGTTTGGAACAATAAATGGGGATGGCTCTTTCATTTTATGCTTTCCCAATTAGTTAATGCCTCTTCTATGAGAAGTCCGGTCATAACAGCTTTTGAGAGAATATAAGACCCTACTAACTAATGAGAAAGACTTAATCCTGGGTATATTATGGATTAGAAAAAATTGAAAGGTCACTACTATGCAAGAAACAAAATAGTTCTACAGTGACTAATATCTAGTCTTCAGAAGGGATGTGCTTGTTGGGCAGAGGATGGATTATGGGAAATAGGGAGGCACCCATGACTTGTGACAAAATTTGAAATATTGGAAGGATATATTTGTGTTTCCTTTTAGTTTTACAATCAGTATGAATTACTCTCCTGTCCTTACGTGTTTAAGCTTCATTTACTGTATGTCAGCCAAGAAACCCATTTTCTACCTGCTTATTCATGTTTTCTGTCATCTGAAGAGTTTTATGCGTTCAGTCTAGTTCTCTGAGGTTGACTACATAAATTTGAAATGCTTGCTGATCTTATCCATTCAGAAGATCATGACATTTCACAACTGTGTATGGGATCCAGATATTATTCTCAGGAGTCCTAATTTGACCCAGGGAAGGTGGAAAGCATCCAGATCCACGGAAGGAAGAATACAGCATCCATCACTTCTGCCAGCTTTTGTCAGGTGACCCACAGAGCCCCATTAGAATGCCTTCAATAGGGAAAAGTTTGACTGCATTCTCAGGTTAAGGAAAGGGGATGCAGTTTATAACTGCTGAGACAGGAGAGATGAGAAAGAGATGGATAAATCAGTTCAAATGAAGCCACAAATAGAAAAGAGCATGAGTGTTTGCCCCTATGGTACTGTACCCCACAACTCCTCCAATTTGCAGACTAGACATTCATTTTCATAATGATTACATTCATGCATGTTTATCTTACAGTGGTGGAAGTCAGGTGATTCCACTCAATGCTGCCAGATGAGATTCATTACCCAGCAGCACTGTAGACTCAGACTGCTTCAGTTAGGAAAGAGTGAAAGGTGCACTGGGAGGAGCAGCTGATCAGATCTTGGCAGGCAGGGTACCGCTGAAGTAACAATTTGCAGTAGTTTTACACTCCTGTCAGTGCCAGTTGGCAAACTAATGGAGATGATGGAAGGAAAGAACAAAATGTCACAACAGAAAGGAGTGAGTTGAAAATTCAAACATTTTCTTACTTCTCATATTCCTCCTGAATCAAAATTAAATCAGTCTACAAATGAACCAACTCGATATTGAATAAAAGGCAGCCTATCTGCACCGTTTTTTTCCAAGCAGGGAAATCGACTAACAAACATTCTTTTGACCATTAGCTTGTTCAAAACATCATCATGATTTGTAATAACTCAGAGAACTAGTTTATAAACAAGAATATTGATTTTAAGAGAAGATTTAGTTGGGAATAGCAGCTGATACAGATTTTGAAACCTTCCATTAAGGATTCCCTTGTAGTGGTGTAGTAGAAAATCAGTGCCACGGGAGAAAGGTCAATTTTAAACTATTATTTTCTAACAGCAGATATAATGTGTCTCCTAGTTGTCATCCTAATAATGATTATGTGGATTTACTACATATTTGCTTGTCACTATAGACTACACTGGGAAACCAATTCCGTATGCACGTGGTAGGTCATGTTTCTAAACTTCAAATATTTAATAAGTGCTGTTGACTTCCTATGATTCACTCAATTTAAGTGTGTTTGTAACCCAGAGAAATTATGTCAGTTTTTGACTCTAGAAAAAAATGTAAATTTATTTATCAAAACAAGTAAGAGAAATCAAATTAGCTCATCATATCTGAAGTTTAGCACAGGATAACTGAATGTGAAATAAAGACACTGCCAAATATCACAAATATTACCTCAGTAAATACACTAAAGAACAAATTTTTACTTCAGAAAAACTACAAAACAGCAGTAATTAGCACATCAAGAATGAGCTACGTCACTTGCCAAAGGTTGAAAAGTCATTTTCTCCTTTAATATAATTTTACAGTGAAGATATATGGTGGCTTATTCACTTTTCTCCCATTTGGTATAAAGGAGAAGTTGTTTCAGCATTCACATAGAAAGAGAGATAAATAGCTTTATCTATTGTATTGCTGCTATAAAGCTCAGAGCCCAATCTGTGTGCCTTGTTATTACATATACATCTTAAAATAATATGCATTCCTTAAGTTCATTTCTGGATTCCAATCTGATTCTTGTACTCTCACTTTACATTTTTGCCATTCTGTTATGTTTTTCTGTATTTGTAAATGATTAAATCACATTGAGTAAGGCAAGCATCATACAGTTTTCTATATATTTATTAATACCTGATAGTATTATTTTAAAGGGTATATAAAATAAAGGATGTTTTTATTTATATGTAGTATTTATATGCATATTCATTCTGTAAGGGTAATCTTCTGATCTCATCATTCTGCACTAAATTAGTCTTTGGACCAAGCAGGTGTATACAGTTAACTTCATAAACAAGCTTGACTTCATTGCCTATTGATCAGTACAGAAGCCATACAGTGAAGCACAGGCACTGTATTTAAAAGGACAGTAAAAACCACACAGTTCTTTGGCAGAACTAAGCCACTCCAAAAGGAGAAATGCCTGTCCCATTCTTAAGAAGATCCACATAATTTACCATCTGAATTTTTTTCCGAAACCTTAAAATAAAACTCCTACTTTGGCAGAGTCTAAGTTCCTCTGACATCACTTTTAGCAGAGTGGAGGTTAGCTATTATATGCCAAAATATTTTTCTCGTATATATCCTGTTGGAATGAGTCCTGTTACTAAGTACTTTTTTTTAGCACTAAGGAAATCAAATCCTGCTTTTGCTTTTTCACTGGAGAATAGAGGGGTTGGGATGGAGTAAGGCCAGATTTTATTATGGCTGCCTGATGAATATTTTTCAGGGAACACTGCTATTGCTACTTCACTATTTTTATCAAGCCATTCCACAAAATTTGCATATTTACCTGTTGAATGTTTCTATAATTTGTATCATCATTATCACATCTTACCGTGGGCTCTCGGGATTTCCCTCTTGAACAAGTTTCTCTCAGCAGCTCTATCCTATCCTCATTCTTTTCCTACATGTGGTCCATACTCCTCTAGTTACAACTTTATCTTTGAAATTCTAGAGTTTGATTGTGTTACTTCCCTGCTTAAATTATCGACAGCATTGGATTCGCTAGCAGAAGAGGGAAAGCTCAAAACTTAGTGTTGAATAGAGTCTTGCTATTCAAGTGTGGTGTGCCCTTCCAGCCAGCAGAATCCCCACCACCCAGGACCTTGTAAGAAATGCCCAGTGGAGGCCCCACCAACTGGATCGGAAATTACATTTTATCCAGATTGTCCAGGTGATTTGTTTGCACATCAAAACTTGTGAAGCCCTGGCTCTCCAGGCCACCTCAGTGACCTCTCTTGCCTCTCCAGCCACATTTTTCCCCTAGTCTCTTCCTCTCCTCCCACTTGGCTTCCACCAGCTCTCATTTCTCTGGCATGTTTTCATACCTCCAGCCCTCTCTATACAAAGTGATCTCTTTGTCTAGAGTTCCCTTTCTTGATTTCTCTCATTATGAAATTACTACAAATGCTTTATGACTAAGACCTGATATCTTCTCATTTAGCATCTGATACAAAGTATAGTCTGATAAATCTGATAAATCACAATTAATTGGCTTTTTCCTCTTTGCTCTTATAGTACATTTGCATATTTCTTTTCAACACGTACTGTATTATATAGGAATGCCTGCTGCCATGTCTCTGACACGACTGTGTTTTTAGTTCCCTGACACCTTGCAGACTTCAAATAACATGGTAAGCCCTTAACAAATGATTGTTCAAGAAATTCATGAAAGATTGGCCACTATAAGGGTTCTCTAGATCTTGCTCAAGACAAATAAAAAATAAATATTTACAGTGGAACAATGCAAACCATTGCCTTTGGTAGCCTTTAGAACCGGGGTCTGAAACGTACAACCTCATGGCCAAGTCTAACCTTCAGCCACTGTGATTTATGTCTAGTTGGCTTTAGAAATTCATATTTGCTTCAGATTTGATAATATTTCTTAATAAATTCCATCTAAAATTACAAGCAAACAGCATCCACATATTACATTCATACTGCTATAAAGTAATTTTAAGAATACTGATGTTGTTTGAATCACAAGTAATGTCAAGCTGCTTTAGCCACTCTTGCTACAAAGTTAAATCAAGAAGTGAGAGCTCCATTTTCACAGAAATTTGTAGCAGATATATTTTCAGAGCTCAAACTATAGTCCCACAGCACTTTGCAAGCCTCGATGCAAGTGCAAGGGAAATTTGCATTTTTCAAAATGCATTTTACTTTGCAATTGAGGAGCTTCCACCTAACCTTCAACTGGATGTCATTAATCTACAATTTAAAGACAAGCTAAAAGGCAAATATCAAGATGATCTAATAGAATTCTATAAATTCTTTCCAAGAGATAAATATACTCAATTAAAACCATGTGTTCATGCGTTTATATCAGCATTTGGCATTACCTACCTGGGTGAAAAAATATATTCAAAGAATTAATATATGAAATCACATTACAGAAGAACATTTTCAATTCATTTTGATGATAGGGAACACTAACTTTGGACCACAATTAAGCAAAATGTTATCTTCCTCCCAAAGAAGAATTACATTTTCTCAAGAGTAGATCTGTATACACAAAACTGTACTCAAATTTCATTACATTTTGAATGTCATCAATAAAAAATTTGATTTCTGGAAATTTGGTTTCTGTCTTGTCATATGAGTACCTATATAATGTCCTTGATTTTGCCTTGTAGTCCATGATTCTAAAGTATTTATTCTCTGGCACCTTACAGAAAAAAAATTGCTGACCTCTGTTCTAGAACGAAAGACCAGAGTGGTTAGACATTTAAAAGTGGGTAATATATTTAATAAGTCTGGGAATAACGTGTAGACATTCTTGCCAATTTAGAAGTTACATTATCACATATTCCCTAAATAATCTTGGTAAAATATATAGCAATAAAAATGGTATGTTTTTAAAAATGTATTTGAATTATTTTCTGAGAATAGTCATCAGGAGAAAGAGTTATAAAAACTGTACAGGAAGCAACATGGAAATAAACATAAAGAATTTCCATATCTGAACAACTCAGGTCTAGATCAGACTGCCTTTATAAACATTTTAAATCTGCTATATAAAGAAAACTGTCTTCAGAGAATTTATCTTTTTCAGGCATAAATTGTTATAATTTTTTAAAAGTAGAAAACAGTCTTCATATTTAGTTGTGCTGAATAAGCTCTCAGTTCCTGAAACAACTTATGTAATTAAACTCAGCAAGTATCTCTTCACTGTTTACTGAGCATCTCCTCATATGGAGGCATTATGGAACACACACTGAGGACTCTTCAGAGCTGGAGAAAGAGGAAAGGTGTTTTGTTTAAAGCCCTTGCATAAAGCCCTTAAACACAAAACAATTTTCTGCGTTGAAATTTGATTCTCGGGCGCCTGGGTGGCTCAGTGGCTTAAAGCCTCTGCTTTCAGCTCAGGTCATGATCTCAGGGTCCTGGGATCAAGGCCCATATCGGGCTCTCTGCTCGGCAGGGAGCCTGCTTCCTCCTCTCTCTCTGCCTACTTGTGATCTCTCTCTCTCTGTGTCAAATAAAGAAATAAAATCTTTAAAAAAAAAAAGAAAGAAAGAAATTTGATTCTCTTAGAGCTATAATAGTGGAGTAGTTAGGTCATTCCTGAAATTTTCACCACAACTTGATTGCCCATTAGACACAGGAGTCTCAGACAACTTGCTCAAAAAACTAGTAGTCACTCGAGGTGATCAACTGAGGAGGATCCAAGGCATCTGTTGGCACATACTTCTGTTATGAAGTGAGCTCTAGTCTAAAATTCTTGGTACACACCCTCCATTTTGATTAGAACATTTTTGAGTTTGTAGAGCTGAGACTGAAAAGATTCATAGTCTTTCAGATGTAAATCATAAAGGCATAAAAGCAAACTATTCCCTAGTAGATTAGACTTAGTTCAGTTCTGTCAATTTTATCAATAGAAACCAAGAGCCTTCCATTTACTTAAACACTTTTAACTCATTTTTTTCTTTCCTGATATTCTATTTGGATCCCTAGCTTTCTTCTAAAAAAAAAATTGCCATTCCACTCCACTTCAAGTGTCTATCACTTCTACTTAGTAGTTAACCTATTTCCAATATTTTTCTTTTTCTTATGACAAGTTTATGTGAGTATATACTGATTTGATGTTAGATCATTTTTAAATCTGCTTATCATTGAGTTGATTATAGTTCTCAGAAATACATTCCATATCATCTATAGTTTATGAAAAATATCTTTAAATGTAGCTTTTCATAACTTTGAGAGAGTACCACACTTATATAAGATTTCTGAAACAAATAATCTTTGTGTCATCTTAGATTACAGCCATTCTCTGATAGCCCCCATCTATTGGTAATTATATTTTAAAGTCTCATTTGTTATAAAAAGTAGTTGGTTAAAAAAATCACAAATATCAGAGCTCAGAAAAAGAATGACTGTTCTTAACCACAAACTATTTATTAGAAATATATATAACAGCACTTACTAAAATGGAGCTGTTAGATAGTGATGAAAGTAAGGAAAAACACTTATTTTTTCAATAAAATAACTACGTAAATAAAATGTTATTGTTCTGAATGATTATTGAGCAATAAATGTTTGATCTCTTGCTTAAAAGTTTTACAGATTTGTATCAGCAATCATAAATAACATGCTGCAATGAGATTTAACATTTTTTAGAATTCTGATCTTCATGTGAGAACTGATACCTTCATTTCTTACTTCACAGTACTGGCAGTAATGTTAACTTATATCAAAATATTTCTAAAAGATGAGTCTCTCACAGATGCAGATCAGCTTTCAGGGAATACCTTCTGAGATATAAGTCGTTACATTTTGAATAAAATCCTGCAGCTTGTTTGTCGATCTGTTCAGATTGTTCACATCAACAACAAAAATTACAAAATTATTTCCTTTATGATTATACCCAATGACAAATAACATCAACATATAATATTCTTTTGGTAAAATATAGTAACTTCACTGTATATGCATTGAATTGATTCATTTGTTTGCCTGCATTTTGCTTACTGAATAACATTCAGACTTCTATCAGGGAAGTCTTGTGCTGTACCTTATTAAACATAATTATTAAATTAAGCTTACATATATCAATATATTTTTAATTTTCATTTTATCTACTCCAAGTGTATTTTCAAAATTCAAAATTAAATATTACATGATAATGTAAAATTATCTTCTACAAAAATAGATATCTGTATGTGAATTTTATTTTCAAAAAACTTAATATAACTCTTTTGGACTAAGAACTATATTCATGTTCTCCATAATGTAAGCTGTTATTTTGACATTCGATTTTGTATTTTTTGCTTATTAATGAAAAATACCCCCAAATTAAGCATCGATTAAGGGCTGTAATACACACACACACACACGCACACTCTCTCTCTCTCTCTCTCTCTCTCTCTCTCTCTCTCTCACACACACACACACACACACACGCACACTTTCCAAACCTAATTCTTTATTGTTCTCAGGAAAAAGAGTAATTGTAAGAAGAAACCCTGTATCAGCTTTGGCTGTGAGTGTTACTAAGCATTGAGGATAGCAGCCAAGCTTTGAAGTCATATCTAAGTCCAAATGCCTGCTCTACTGCTTATCAGTGATGTCCCCTCTCTAAGCTTCAGTTGCTGTCAGTGTACAGGGGTAATAATAATACTTCCCTCATTAGGAAGCTGTAGATAAACAATGAGATAAAGTATCTAGTAAAACCTAAGTACTCAGCAACCATTAGCTATTAATGTCACCTACTTTTGAGCAACTGCCCATATTAAAATCACTATTTCAGAACTTGTATTACATTCATTTTATAAGTTCACTGTATATTGAAAAATGTCTTTCATTTTACTCTACTATTCTTAGAGATGTTAATTATGTTTACCACCATATATATTCAAAACAATCTAAACAGCTTTTTAGAATTAATTTAATGTGGTTAAATTTCATTTTATTTTATATCATTTCTATTAAGAAAAAAGAAATTTCTTAATGAAGAAATATCCAGAACAAAAACATGTTTTATAACCTGTGCATCCATTTACTTTTCATAATCATAAGACTAGTATTAATTCATATAAATTCATTTTCTTGTTTCATGTTAATATATGATATATGATAACTAAGACATTAAAAATGTATTTAAAAAGTCATCTTTTCTATAGAACATTGAAATTTACCTGAAAAATAGAAAGATGAGGACTTGTCTATTCAAACTACCCAATGATTAATCTTTTCATTATTAGCAATCACTGGTAGAAATAAGAATACAACTGAAATAATCTTTCTAACATCTGCTGTAGTTCTGATATTTTTTCAGTAGTACATAAACCTAAACATTTTGAAATCAACAAATACCTTTAATAAATGGTAACATTAATTTTAAGTGCTTTTGTACAACTTTTAGCATTAGTGAAAGCAAATTAAAACACATGAAATTGTGAAATACGTATTTACAGTTATTAACCAAGAAAAGTCATTTATAAATGGAATAATAGACAAAGCATCTTTAAAAAATTGATTCAGCTATGTTAGAAAGAAAAGGGGTAAGTTCTCAATGAATGAGAAATTAATACAAAGGGATATGCAAGAACTGCAACAAATCTTAAAATTTTTTGTTTATAATAAATTAGCATATAGTAAATAGTAAATGCTGTATGTCCTGGGAAAGGTAGAAGGGTTGGGAAAGTGTTTAGTCTTGAAAGGGAAGAGAGATTTGTTGTTTAGACAGAAAAGAAAATGTAAGTATAGTTATATTTTGGGGGCACCTGGGTGACTCGGTTGGTTAAACAGCAGACTCGATTTTGGTTCAAGTCATGATCTTGAGGTCTAGATCGAACCCCAAGTCAGGCTCCACACTCAATGGGAAATCTGCTTAAGACTCTCTCTTTTCCCTCTTCCCACATGCACTCTCTCTCTTTCTCTCTCTCTCTCAAGTAAATAATTAAATATTTTTTTAAAAAGTATAGTTAGATTTTTATTCTAAAGATGAAAACCGGCTAAACCATCATCTATGAGAACCACCATCATGAGAACCATCTAAAGATGAGGGACACCAGCTAAAAACAACCACCAATATTTCCTTACACGTCTAGGTACCAATCCCTTTTCTCTCCTTGTTTAATAGTGTTTATACTCTTTAACTCAATTATTTCGCTTCCTATTCACCATTCAACCCACTTCAACTTGGCTTTCTACCTCATCTTGCCACATAAACAGCTCTCTATAAAGTTACCAGTGATATATGGGTTATGAAATACAAAAGACATTTTCCAGTCTCAGTTTGAGTGCTTACAAGGAGGTGACTCCACTGACCTTTTAATCTTTGAAAACCCTCTGTTTCTTCAGTTTCCATGGCTTGCCAGGCCAAGTTTCTGTTTACAGCTCCAATAGCAACTTCTCTCTTTTGCTGGCTCATCCTCATCATCCAAGCATTAAATATTAAAGTTCCTCAATGGAAGGTTGACAATTCTATACTGTTCTTTCCTCTCTTTTTTTTTCTTTCACCTCCATGACTTATTCTAAAATTTCCCCCTAAGCTGTATCATCTATACCTATGACTTTGTGATCTGTATGCCAGTGACTTCTTAATTTATGTCTCTAGTACAAAATTCTTCGAGTTTCAAACTTGGAAATGTAATTGCCCCCACAACATGGCCATTAGATATATCTCAAAATTTCTTTTTTGGGGCACCTGAGTGGCTCAGTGGGTTAAAGCCTCTGCCTTTAGCTCAGGTCATGATCTCAGGGTCCTGGGATCGAGGCCCGCATCGGGCTCCCTGCCTGTCAAGGAGCCTGCTTCCTCCTCTCTCTCTGCCTGCCTCTCTGCCTACTTGTGATCTCTCTCTCTCTCTCTGTCAAATAAATAAATAAAATCTTCAAAAATTTTTCTTTTTTTTAAGATTTTATTTATTTTATTTATTTTTTTGACAGAGAGACAGAGCACAGGCAGGTGGAGCAGCAGGCAGAGGGAGAAGCAGGCTCACCGCTCAGGAAGCCTAATGCAGATTTCTATCCTAGGACCCTGGGATCATAAGCTGAGCCAAAGGCAGATGCTTAATGACTGAGCCACCCAGGCACCCCCCAAATCTTCATTAAAAACCCCTGCAACTTAATATGTCCAAATCCAAATTTATCTCCCCCACACATACATGCAAACATGTTACACATATCAAAGTAAATTTTTGAGAATTTACTGTTTCAATTCAATTCTGTAAGCCAGAAACCTGGAAGTCATGATATCTATCCCTCCCTCATACCTCCTCACCATGTACTTTATAATATTGTGTAACATGGACATGGCACTCAAAGTCTATCTTGAACCTGTCTACCTCTTCCCTTCTTTATCATCCATAATAGAGCTAATGAGGAGAGTGTTCATTAAGTCCAGAGGCATCTTCAATAATTAACCATTTATTATTGGTTAACAATTTAACATGTCCTGTTCAAATAGAAGTGGTTAGAATTAAATGTAATGAAGATCAATGCACTAGAGAAAAAAAAATACCTTGAGGAGATGGAAAAATTGGTTAGAAGGGCAACCAGCAATATGTCAATATAGCAGAGAGGGATTTGCAGAGATTTAGCTTGCTAGAGATTATATACGAACCAACTATATGACTCTATTGAATTTTTTAAAAGTGTACTCTAGGATCCATAAATAAAAATATAGTGCATGGACTCATACTAATTATTTATTATACATAGCTTTCATTGATGCATTTTGTATAAATGTGAGCTATGTGTAAAATAAAATTTGCTATTTTAACCATTGTTAAGTGTACAATCAGTGGCATTAATTACATTCACAAAATTGTGCAGCCATCGCCATTTGCTATTTCAAAAACATTCCCATCTCCCTAACAGAAACTCCAGCAATTAACAGTAACTCCCCACGGATAAACTCTAATCTGCTTTGTGCTCTCTGAACTTGCCTGGATATTCTAGATATTTCTCATAAGTGGAATCATGTAATAATTGTCCTTTGTGTCTGACTTATTTCACTTGGCATAACGTTATCAAAGGTTTACCCATGTTGTAACATATATCAGAGCTTCATTCCTTTTGTATAGCTGAATAATATTCTATCTGTACACATATGCTACATTGTGTTTATCTATTTATTTAATGAATAATTGAATTGTTTACACCTTTTGACTTTTGAGACTAATGTTGCAATGAACATGGTATGCAAGTGTCCGTCTGAGTCCCTATTTTCAATTATTTCAGGGGTATACCAAACAGTTGAAGTACTGGGGCTTTTGATAATTAGGTTTAACTTTCCAAGGAATTGCCAAACTATTTTCCATGGCAGCTGCACCATTTTAAATTTGCACCTATAGTGTATAATATCTTTCTCACTGATGCTTTTTCAAGAATAGTATTTAGTTTAATGCTTAACAATTTAGGATTTCCATAGAGAATTTGTTGTAATGGATTAACAAAAATTATTAAAGAATTTAAAAATGAAAGTTATAAGGCATAGAACAATGACCTGGAAAAATCTTTTAGTCTAGAGAAGGCTATGAAATTGTCTAACATTCATTTTTATTACAAAAAGATTTATGTTTAAAGTCCTGTCCTTCCTAGAAGTAGATTATACTAACAACCTTTATGAGTATGGTATGCAACTCAAATTGTTGTTAGGGTTATCAAAAAGTTGTTTTGATTTAACCACTTACTTTATTTGTCATATCCAAATTCTGTTTAACCAAAAGTACCCATTTTGAGCTTGCTGGCCAGATTAGTAACCTGTATGTGGAAATGAGCAGTTAATCACCTGCTGGAAAATCAATTTATATGTTTACCTGCTTGAATTAACTAAGATAATGGATCATTTTTTTTAAGATTTTATTTATTCATTTGACAGAGAGAGAGAGAGATCACAAGTAGGCAGAGAGGCAGGCAGAGAGAGAGGAGAGAGGAGGAAGCAGGCTCCCTGTTGAGCAGAGAGCCCGATGTGGGCCTCGATCCCAGGACCCTTGGATCATGACCTGAGCCGAAGGCAGCGGCTTTAACCCACTGAGCCACCCAGGCGCCCGATAATGGATCATTTTTATTAGAGAACTGGCTATTTTCATTTTCTCATTCAATTCCAGAACAACAAAGTGAACTTATTTTATAACACATAGTTATTATAACATTATTAAGCAGAAATTATCTCTTTTGATTATTTTCTAAAAAAGAGGTCCCACGGTTCCTTTGGTAGAGAATCCAAGAGATATTGATAAGGCAAACAGAAGATGAACAAGATGATCTGTTCATTTCACTTGTTGCCTTGTTATTCCTTCACTATGCAACACTACTAATATTTTGAGGCAATTCTCCTTGAGATACAGAAATGTTTACTGCAGCATATACACTCATAACGACATATGTGAAGAAGTCACTTGAATTATTTTATTTGGGAAATTAACAGCGATTTCAGTGTCTTATAAACATAGAATAAATATATTTTGAATACATGCACATTTTCCAGGTCCACAAAAAACTTTGACCCCTCTTGTGATAGACTGTTTTATCAGCACATAATATCATATCCTTTGGGCCATTCTTCTTTAGAAAAGGTATGTTTTTCCTAATTATGGTTCTTAATTATGATTGTAGCTAGCATGAGTATTTGCACTGATAATCGTGGTAAGATTTAGAATATTGTTTAAGGCAATTTAAGAATCTTTTTAAAAAATCTCTAGTAAGAGATCAGATTATTTTCTACATACTTTAATTGAAATAAAAAAGTTCTGAAGATTTGTCTCTTTTACTTTTGTACTGATCAATCAAAATACCAAGATTCTTTATTTCATGTAATGCTGAAGTACTCAGAATCTATGGCTCAGTTGATCTGTATATGATTTAATAGTCCCTTGATCCTAAGTATATTTAATCTTAATATCATTTATACTTAACATAGATAATGTCATTTCTTTATTCAGAAGTCTTTGGTAGCTCCCTAATCAATAGATGATAAGGTCCAGACAACTTATAGCCATTTTTCCCCCAGAATATTTAGACCTTACTTTAACACCCCTTCCAGCATTATATTTCACTGGTACTTATCAAATACTCACTATATAAAACAAACCATACTATTTACTCTGATTCCCTCCCAAGCATTTCTCATGTAACTCTCACCCTCTGGAAATACTGAACTCCTTGACTTCCTCTATAAAAGTCCAATCCTTTCCAAGTCCAACATCAAGATCAAATGCCATCATCTCTGTTATACTTCTCTTGGTTCGATAATTGGAAAATATTTTCTATCTCCCTGCTACTGTAAGACTTTCAATCACTATTCACATACTTCTTATGTTTTGTCTGAAGTTATGGTTAGGTTTTATGTGTTTTATTTCGTCTTCTATTTGTGAGCTCCATAGGGTCAGGGGCCATAGACACTTCACCTTGGAAATCTCCCAAAGCACTAAAAAAGTGCCATGCAGACAGGAAGTACTTAAAATAAAGTTTATTATTTTGAATGAATGGATTTCACATTTTCAAGTATAGATTCTCTTTAAAAAGCCTTTTTTAAAAGGGTATAATTTATTCTTCATTCAGTAAGATAATTAACAAACAAATTAGTAAATCAAGGACCTCTTTTGAAAATGATATAAGCTGAGCAGTGGCAGTGTTTCAGGAAAGGAAGGCACATGAAATGGTGGCTTTCTTAAAATAACTGTTTGGTTTTATTGTCATTATCTGTTTATTGCATAAAATAATGAGAAACAAAAAAATCCACAGAAATAAAATAACTTTTACCTGCATTACCAAAGATAACCCCCAAATATACCAAGATACATTTTAAACCCCTAAAGAGGAACATAGTTTATGTTTTTTTTCCATAGTTTGTGCTTTCCTGATAATGGTTTGTCGTGACCTTATTTCTATATCAATAAATATGCTTCTCAAACATCGTGTTTAATGAAAGCCTAGCAGTCCTTTATTGTTTATATAACTGCTGTTCTCAGAAATGTCAGATCCTAGTTTTTCACTCGATCTTAATCACTTTAACCTTCATCCATGGGATTTAATCTCTATGCTCATCTTCGTTACTTGGGATGATTCCTTCGGGATAAAAATCCTTCTGAGGACATACATATAGTGTTAAAGCTGTTCGTATACATTAATAACTTGCCTTTCAAGCATTTTTTTGGTCTTATTTGCCAGTTTCTACTGGTAACAAAAGTACTTTAAAGTGCCCAGTAGTGACTTTCTTAAACTCCCTTTTTCTAACTCAAACTGCATTTTCTAAAGTATTCCTCAAAATTGGGACACATTAAAATTCTTATCTGCTTGGAAGACATTAGCCGAAGTCCTGACTGAAGAAAAAGCAACGGGATTAAGGATGCAATCGTGATGGTCCTCTTTTATATTTTCTAGACATCTGAAAATAATGTGTCTTGCATTTACATCATGACACAGTCCTGGTAGATAGTGTATGGTGACTCAGTATTGCAAATTCAAAAATGTCAGCTGAATTATAGAAGCAAGCCATTGTATCTAATACTCAGTATTCTAATTCTGGAGTTATACTGCCCAGCTAAACTTGACCTACCACTTACCATTGTGTGATGTCGGGCCACACACTTAATAGCTTTAGCTCCCATTTCTGTATTCACAAGATAGAAATAACAGGGGCATCTTCTTTGAAGGGCACTGTGAAAGCCGGGCGGGGTCACGAGAGAAAGTGCATTGTCCAGCACCTGGTACCTAGAAGATCTCTGCAAAATAGTAGCTGTTATTATTTTTACCTACCGTATCTGGAAAAGAGCTGCCTAAAATACAGGTTCATTACTGGGTAGATATGTTCAGTAAATGATTATATTTGCTCTATTTATTGTAAAATGTGTTATACTGCTTAAGGGAGAGAGGGACATGCAAAAACAGTATTAAACTTAAGGTTCACTTCCATAACACTTCATGAAACACATATATAATCAACTTCTATCTCATGAACATTGAACTAATTCAGTAAAAAAAAAAATTGTGTCATTTCAGAATAGGTCGAATGAAGAGTGTGTTGCTCGACGTTACAACATCAATTAGATTTCTTGTGAATATTTAAAGCACTCTGGTAATAATTCATGTGGTAAGATCCAAAAACAGCCTTTTCAATAAATGAAAAGTTTGCAGGTCAAATCTTTTCATGATATTCATACATATTTTCTTGTCTTAAGTTAATAGGAGGTAACAGTCAGGGTTACAATTTCACCTATAACTAACTTAAAGAAATAAGACAGGTAAAAAGAAAAGAACTGCCTTTCATACACAAATATAGAATTAAACTGTCAAGACTTGAAATGTTCAATAAACTACATGTAGAATAAGATTTTTAAAATTCAAATAATTTTCTTTGAATATGATAGGAAATGAATGTATTGGCCAGAAAATTGTGACAATTAATTGCAGAATGGCTGAATTTTAATGAAAGGCTCTAAGAAAAAAAATGATAAAATGAATGTGCTGTTTGCTTTTAAATCATTTACAGTTGAATAATTTATGTTATCTTTAATTCATCCAGTTAAATTATCCAAGATGAATACAATATGAATAGAAGAGGTTTAAAATTGTCAGATTTTTGCATTAAAATGTTTGCCAATAACCACTTTCTGTTTTTTATTGCTATTTTAATGGTTTTATGCTTTACAATATGAATTAGAAGATTAAGCTAAAGTACACAATATAATGAGTTTGCAGGGTTATAAATATTTGACCTATATCTTCAGACTTTAAAGTAAAATCTCATATAAGTAGGTTTATGTACTCTCAAAGAAAACTAACATAACTGGAAATTATTCTGATAATCTCCCCCAAATTTGACCCACCTTATTCTCCCAATTTCTGTGTCTAAGGGCATTCTCCCGTTGTTCATACCAAAAATTTTAGCCCCAAACACTTATCTTTTTGTTTCTCTCAAAATCCACATCTTGTCTATCAGGAAATCCTGTCAGAAGCTACATAGATCACAGATCTGTACCCTTGAAACAAATAATACATTATATGTTAATAAAAAATAAATAAATAAACATTTTGGTCACAAAAATAAATAAAAGGAGAGTATCATTGTAAAAGAAAAAAGGAACTACATAGAAAACATATACAATATTCTCACAAATCCCTGCAGTTATCATCCCTACCTAAGCCACCATAATTCTGTCCCTCCCTCTGGCTCAGTCTCAGTTGATGGTTGCTTTCCTATAGCCTCTTTCCGATAGAGCACCCCGAATAAAAAATAAGTTTTATAAATAAATAAGATAAATTTATAAGTAAAAATTTATAAATAAATTCAGAATGTGTCATTCCTCTACTCAAAACTTCCAATCGCTTTCCATCTCACTCAGATAAAATTCAAAAGTCATATAATGAATTTCACAATATAATTATCTAACCCCTGCAACATCTCTGGTTTTATTTCCTACCACTCTTTGTCATTTTTCCTCAGCTCTTTAAACATACCATGTATGCTCTCATCTCAAAGTTACAGCAGTTCTGCATATAAAACAAAGGCATACAATTTCATTTTCATTCTCCTTCTACTAGTGACCTCACCATTGATTTGATTTTCACCAAGAGAACCCTGGAATCCAACTCTAAATGCTAACAGACAGACTGCCTGACTCAATATACATAATAATTTGTGATTTATATAGCACTCTACCAGGTGTTTTATTTGCAAAATTTAAGGCAAGACTACCTTCTTAAATGCTTCTATTAAGAATTAGATATTGAGTCACAACTAGGGTTTTGTTAATATATAATTGACAAAAGAGCCAGAGAGAGTACAAAGGTTAGATATGACCCCTCATGAAACTAAAAGATTGCTACAATTCTAAAATGGAAGCAAAACAAAGACCAGTTGTTCAAAGGACAAACCCACATGAGAACACAAAGGTGTTCCAAGGTTTCCGGTAAAGGTGAACCCAAAACCAAAAGGTCCATAAATTGGCCAAGATCCAAGCACAGGTATGACAGCATACGAGAGGAAATCTAATCATCATGTCATTGATAAAGGTACTCATTGGTCAGTTGATGCTTGCAAATGGACATAAGGAAAGAAAATACAGGCAGAAACTGTATCCAGCTTGTACTCTTGTTCAGTAAAAGGATATCCCTTGGAGTCAGGAGCAACCATCAGTAAACAATATTTTAGGAAAAAATAATATCCAGGAAAACCATATTCAATGAGAAATCAAGTTACAGGGCAATAAACATGTTTAACAGAATAATAAAACTCACTTTCTGAGTTTCTGGGCAACCAGCTCTAGTTCTAAATTAGTAGGATATCACTATTTCCATTACTTAGGTCCCAAAGTGATCCATCCTAGGATTTTGGGAAAAACTCAAGGAGACCCAGCTTCAATATTTCACACCACAGAATGCTCATAGAGAAAAAAAAATAATGATCTTCATTTTAGGAATACACTAAAGGTTGCAATTTCCCATCGGATGGTTAGAAAAGCCTTACTGAAAAGTGACATTAAAATAAAAACTTAAAGATGTGAGGAAGAATGAGCCATGGAGAGATCTGAGAGGCAAAGCATTCTAGGTCCTGTCTGAAGAATTACAAGACTCGTGTGGTGGAGCAGAGTGAAGGAGAGAAACATGAAAAATGAGGTTGGGGTCAGGTCACATTCTGGGGGACTTATACATCACCATTGTGTGTACTCTGTCATTTATTGTGAGTGAGATAGAATGCTATTAAGTGGCTTTTAACAGAAGACTGCATGATCTATGTAATGATAGTAGGCTTAAAGCAGGACTTTCATTCTTGGACTAACCATTGCAAAATGACCAAAAGCTAAAAGAGAAGCAGATGACTAATTTTATTTGTTCTTATTTTTTCTGTGATAATAGTGTCTTACTATATAAGCTTCAATAATTTGTGCTATGTTTTATACACATCTCCCTGACATGATAGTATTACTTAACATTTCAATTCCTTCTAATTTTTTAGATCAGTTGCCCTAAAACTACATTAAATTACATTTATTGCATCTTTGTATGTACCAGATACCGTGCCATATGATTTACATGAAGAATCTCATTTATTCCTCCAACAACTTAGAATAATCATTATCTCCATTATGTTGATAAGGAAACTGTAATGCAGAGGATTTTGGAATTCCACAGTATATGCTTTGCCTAACATTGGCATAATACTTGTTTTTGTGTATCTGAGCTCCCTCTTCAGATGTTTTCTTTGGATTGACTAATATTTAGTTAGGCAAAAGTATTTTCACCATGTTTACTAGATTTCTAATCAAGAAGACAGAGTCTGGAGTGCCTGGGTGGCTCAGTCAGTTTACGCCACTGCCTTCTGCTCAGTTCATGATCCCAGGATCCTGGGATCGAGTCCCACATCAGGCTCACTGCTCAGCCGGGAGCCTGCTTCTCCCTCTCCCTGTGCATGGTGCTCTGCCTACTTGTGCGCTCTCTCTCTCTCTGTCAAATAAATAAATAAAATCTTTTAAAAAAAGAAGAAAAAGAAGGCAGAGTCTGCATCCTTAGATGGTTGTTACAGCCTGAGGTACTACCTGGGATGCAGTATAGTCTAGTGACTCAGCACATGTGCATTTGAATCAGAACTCAGGGGTTCCTATCTCAGCTCATCCATTTACTAACTGCATGACTTCCCTTCCCTTTTGATTCTTCTGTAAAATAATAGTACCTAAACTAGGATCCAAGCCTGTATTTCTTCTATTAAATTATAATTGACATACAATGTTATGTTAGTTTCAGTTTTACATGATAGTGATTCAATATTTTTATACATTATGAAATTGTCCTCAATAAAATATTAGTAAA
Source organism: Ailurus styani (assembly GCA_002007465.1). Lineage (NCBI taxonomy): Eukaryota > Metazoa > Chordata > Mammalia > Carnivora > Ailuridae > Ailurus > Ailurus styani. The sequence goes on along the minus strand of LNAC01000004.1, from coordinate 11,222,793 downwards.
CCAAATTCAGATTTAACTTAATACAATAAAAGGATTATACACCAAACTAAAAAATAAAAATAATAAAAAATAAATTTTAAAATTAAAAATTAAATAAAAATAATAAAAAATAAATAAATAAAAGGATCCTACACCATGACCAAGTGGGATTCATTACAGAAATGCAAGGATGGCTTTGGTTTAACATCTGCAAATCAATCATTGTGATATACCACATTAAAAAAATGAAGAATAAAGATTATATGATCCTCTCACTAGGTACAGAAAAAGCATTTAACAAAATTTAATATCTATTTATGATTTAAACTCTCAACAAAATGTATATAAAGGGAACATACCTCAACATCATAAGGGCCATATATGAGAAACACATAGCTAACATCATAATCAACAGTGAAAAGCTGAAAGCTTTTCTTTAGGATCAGGAAGAAGACAAGGATGCCCCGTCTTGCCACTTTTATTCAACACAGTATTGGAAGTTCTAGCTGTCACAATTAATAAGAAAAATAAGTAAATAAAAGGCATTCACATTGGAAAAGAAGAAGTAAGACTGTAACTATTTGTAGATCACATGATACTGTATATAGAAATCCTACAATCTCTACCAAAAACTATTAAAATAATTGAATTCCATAAAGTTTCAGGATACAAAATTAATATACAAATTTCTGTTGTATTTCTATAAACTAATGAGAAACTATCAGAAAGAAAAATTAAGAAAAAAAATCCCATTCACAATCACATCAAAAAGAATAAAATGCCAAGAAATAAATTTAACTAAGGAGGTAAAAGACCTGTATTCTGAAAACTATAAGATATTGACAAAAGAAATTGAAATGGAAAGATATACTGTGCTTATGGGTTGGAAGAATTAATATTGTTAAAATTTCCATACTATCGAAAGCAATTTACAGATTTAATGCAATCTCTATCAAGCCTATAAGATTTTGAGTTCAATTTTAAAAGAAAGCATACAAAATTAGTTTTAAAAGTGAATATTTATTGGGGCTCCTGGGTGGCTCTGTCAGTTAAGCCTCCAATTCTTGATTTGGCTCAGGTCATGATTTCGCAGTCTTGAGATTGAACCCTGCATGGGGCTCTGCACTCAGCAGGGAATCTGCTTGAGATTCTCACTCTCCCTCTCCCCCCTCCTCTGCCTCTTACCCAGCTCTCTCACTCACTCTCTCTCTCTCTCAAATAAACAAATAAATCTTTTAAAAATTCTTTTTTTTTTTGCTATTTTAAGGCATTTACTAGCTTTGATAATAAAAATGTGAACAGAATCATAATCCATTATGAGGATAATATTTCTTCTTCAGTGAACGTTTGTCAGAAACTCTTGTCTATGATAAAAGTGGTATATAAATTTATAATATACTTGAATATGAGTAATGCTTATAAAAACATTTTGAAAAACTAAAAGCCTTCTACATTTTTTCCGTTAATTAACCTAGTTTTATTCAGAAGATTTGTGCAGCCAGAATATACCGTTACTCCTAAGGTGTAAAAAAAGTGATTCACTGTTACCATGTGATATGGGGAGGCATAGGCGTGGAAACAAGACCCTGGCTTCTTATCCAAGCTTGATTCGTACTTGCCGATGGGATTCTGAGCAATTCATTAAGTTTGGTAACACAGATTCCTTAGATGTAAAAGAAGGCAATGGAATTAAGTCTACCTAACGAAGTTGTGAAAAATAAATCTTGAAATGAACATACATGTCTATGTGCTTTTAGTGCCTGAATCTGTTGGGTAGCAGTATAGCCTGAGGCATATGATGCAATTCTGCATGCCAAACTGAGAAAATTGAGTAGAAAACCCTTTTTCCTTTAAACAGCCTTTGAAGCTGCCAGTAATTAATTTGACATAGTTGTTAAAAAGCTGAAGCCAACCTCTCTAAGTTGTGGGGATCTGTATATGAGCCATCTGGAACTATCAGAGAATTGGGACAATTCAAGTTATGCTTACATAATTGTGAATAAGGAAACCCATTTTGGTCCTAGTTCAAGGGTTTAGGAAAGCTGAACATTACCAATCCATGTGAAACACAATAGTAACAAGAGATGTACACACAAAAATCCTTGGTTTGAGGGACACCCGTGTGGCACGGTTGGTTGAGGTCGGACTCTTGGTTTCAGCTCAGGTGGTGATCTCGGGGTCATGAGATTGAGCCCCACCTTGGGTTCCATGCTCAGAAGGGAGTCTGCCCGAGATTCTCTCTTCCTGTCCTCCTGCCCCTCCTGCTCATGCTCCCTCTCTCCCTCTCTCACTAAAATAAATAAATGAACTTTTTAGAAAAAGTACTTGATTTGGATAAAAACATGGATCTGAAAGCTGTCAGAGTGTCTAATGTCCCAAGCTTGCCAAAGAATAAGTTCATGGACTGACCTTCAAGGAGTGAAACCTAATTCAATATTACTCAGATACTAAACATACAAAACAATAATCAAACAAAGACAACAGGCATGTTGACTACTAAAGAATGCAATTTAACTATGAATATTGCTCAGGTTCTTTCAGTCCCTATTTCCAGTGAGAAGAAAAAATTCCATTGGTTTGTTCTACAGACTGAAGTAGAAACAACTGAAATAGGTGGAAGAAGGGGAGAGAAAAGAAGGATGGAGGTCTATATTGATTTTCCCTCAATTCCCAATGCATATGCCCTGGAACTGCTACCTGGCTATCTTTTGAGAATATTAACCAAGTGCTCGTGTAGTTTTGAAAAGTCGACATTCTTGGGAATTTCAAAAATACAATACCTCTGGTTTTAAAAACCAATTCTAAACACAATTTCATGTCTGGTTTCTATTACTGAAATACTCTGAAAAATTCATGTCAATTCCTTTTGAATAACTAAACTGACTAGTATTTTGCCAAAGTTTTTTTCAGTACTTACTCTAAGAAAAAGTTTGCAATACTCAGGTACATGTAATGAATTATGATGATCAGCTGACAGAAGATATGCTTTTAGAGATCTTACTCTGCTACCCTACAGACGATGGCCATTTACACATAAGAAAAAATCTTCAGGAATTACAGTTTTACTGAACTGTCAACTTAGCTAATTTGTCCTTATTTTTCAAACTTGACTTTTATCATCCAATAGACAGAAGAGCAGCAGACTGCTTCTGCCTCTAGCTCAGCTACCCTCTATATACAGTAGAACCTTTGCTTGTATACAGCTAACCTCTATATACAGTTCACACTTGCTTCTGAAACTCTCCTATCTAATCAGTAAGCATCTACAGGGAAACTCTGTTTCCTTAAGATTTGATTTCTTAATACTTCACCTAGTATGACTTTAGCACTTCTGGAGCAAAATTATTTTAATTCCGAATGACAAGAAAATTAACTATTTTGAAAACATTGATTGTATATTTACCAAAATTTTTAAAATTACACATTAATAAAATTTTTTAAAAGATTTTTTTTTCACAAAGGGAAATCAGGGGTCCATTCAAATGAGATTTGGGCTGAGAATGTTTTTGCTCAGTAGAATATGACCTTACATTTCATACTACTCACTGGGTAAAAAGTCAGTATGTTTTAAAGAGTATATGTTAGTGTTTTATTTTACCCTGCAATTGCAGTTGAATTCAAGTGAGATATTATTATTTGGGGGGCCACTTCCCACCCTAAAGGATTATTAAATGATATTATAGGCTATTAAAAGGCAAGCACAGAAAAAAAAAGGCAAGCAGAGAATTATATATATATATATATTTCACTCCTGTATTTGGTTAATTGAGGCACAGGTGCTTGTGACCTTCATCTTTCTTTTCCTCTAAGCTGTTGTTTAAACAGAGTGCTATTACCACTTTGATGAAGTCTAAAGGTGATAATGTGTAATGTACCTATAACCATAGCCTTGCACCTTCTTCACTTCATTTAAAAGATTTTTAGGCTAACAGGAACTCTGAATAGGAATATATTTTGTCACAGATAGATTTCCATAACCCAATTAAATATAGAAATATGAGGACCATAAAAGATACTAATAATGGAGGTCACAGAGCACACTGAAGTACCATTGAGACACAATGACCAGTAATTGTCTTACTCCTTCTGCTCCACCACAAGAACAAAAGGCAGTACTTAGAATTACAATGAAAATTTATTCCATTTTGGTTAGATTTAAAATGAGCAGTCATAGGCTTATTTCTCAGAGAGAAGAGTGTATGGTAGGTCAACCGAAGGTATCTGTTGTATCTTAAAATCCATTTGAAATGTTTGAGTGAATTATTATCTAAATTGACAGGTGATTGCTATCCAAGCTAACAATATATTTCTGTTAGCATAGATCAAGAGGGACTATGTTAAAAAAAATATGCTCTTTATAAGCTTTGGCTGTAGATAAGATGATATGGTACATGAATTAGGAAATGAATAAACTGGAATTATAGATAAATCCACATAATTCTATTGTGAAATGTCCTTAACTTGCAATTCTTTGCACAGCATGCTGTGCACAGTGTGGTAAGTGTGCTTATAATAAACAATTAAGGCAGCATCTTACATGGAGAAATGTACAAGCAATTTTTAAAAAATTTATCTCAATAAATACCAAAGGTGAAGTCAACATGATTTTCTTAAGTTATTTAAAAATGTAATAACAGTTAATGTAATAACTGTTCTTTCTGCAAAATTTATTGTACACACAAATCTGATAATTTAATTCCTGATTAAATATTATGTTTGTATATGTAAACAAAAAATAATAGTGAAAGTGATGCAAAAATATATGTGTTTTTAGAGCACTTTCAGAAGACTCAAACTTAAAGATACATCCAAATTTTAAAATGTATTTTCTTTTCATAATTTTCAAAATAATGAGTACATTTGTAGCCCGAAATTAAGTTTATAAACTTAGAAGACTAATTTGAAAGAAATCAGTCACGCAAGAAACATTCTCTTATATGCAGAATGTGTATCTAATTTTTAAATGGCAAAGAATCAGCTTTGGAATAGTGCTCCTTAAACCATTTAAAAAATCACCCATCTAATAAATATAGTCCCATTTCAGTTGTTTTATATTAATGCTTCATCTACATTTGTGTATATAAAATTTTCAAATTTAGTTGCAAATCTCTTCACATAAAAAATTCCAACTGTCCTTTGGAATAAGGCCCAATTAATACTCGATTGATTTCATTGTTAATGGATGACCAGGTCACAGCCCAAGCAGAAGAGAAAGTTAAGTAATGTCAACTGCTTCCTCTTTCAAAGCAGTAGAACATCCATCCAAATTCTGTTTTCTATGTTCTATGGAACAATGTCTCCCAATACCATAATAACCCTTCTTCTCATTATGAAAACCTCTTCACAGTTTACAGGGTGAGAACAGAAGCCTAAGCCATCACAAATGTCTGAAGTAGTTTTTAAGTTAGTCGTATGACCTATGAATATAACTTAACCTCAAAGTATGCATTATGTCAAAAACTATGAAGCATATTTATCTCATATGCATTGTATTTGTTGGTTGTGGCTTCTAAATATTTAGACAGCTTATTTATTTATTTTGTGTTTAAAGTAAGTTACAGAAGACTTTTATTCCCAGAGTGCAGGAAGCACTAAGCTTGAGTTAGAAGCCCTAATTAAATACTCTGATAATATCTAGCTTTGCCATTAGCTTATCCCAGTACCATTATGGAAAGTCTTTTGGTCTTTGCCTCCAAAGTGAATTAGTGACAAGATTCTCTATATCTACAAGATTCTTTATATCATAAGGATTCGTATTATTACTGTTTCTTTATTTTTACTCTTAAAAAATGTTTTCTATATTTCTTTTTCTTCAAGAAAAGTGTCAGGTGTATTGAGTTGTCCCACAATTTAATTTTAATATTACTAGGAACACTTTTGAAAATAAAATTAGAATAGTTTGTGACCTTATTTGTCACTTTAAAGCATGTGATTTTATTTTTAGAATTTATTTTCAAGGCAAGAAGGATAAACTGCTTTTTTGCCTTACTGAATTCCATGATATTATTATTTCAAAACTTCCTTAAGGATTTCCTTAAGAACTCTCTACCATGTCATACGTATAAGATAATACATGGGAGAACCCTGACAAAAGCGTCTATCAAATTGGAAAGGTATATTTCTATCCGTTTCTGTCCTTCATTGGGATCAGTTTTGCTTCCTGATTTATATTTATAAAATTTTTCACTAAATATGGTGCTGAAAGGAATTGAATTATAGTCCTCTTTAAGCTGTTATTTTAAAGTTGTAATTGGTCATTTAAGGTTTTGACTCTGTCACAAACTAAGCAGCAAGTTCTGAGTCTAAATAGTAGACTGCATGTCTTCAGTTGTACTGCCATCTAGGATTTTAGCTGTAAAATATTGTTAGGCTCAAAACATGGACCTCTTTATGTTTTCAGCTCTGTCCCCTCATTCCAATCACCTTCCAAGCTCCCGCCTCTGTAAAATCTGAGGAGAGAAGCTCAGGAGGACTTTCCCATCTACAGTGAAATGAAAGCTGGCTGTGGATGAATCAGAACCACATGGCAAAAAACAGTAATAATAATAATAATTATTATATATATGTGATATATATACACATTTATATAATGTATATAAATATATATATATATATATACATACACATACACACACAAAATGAAGGGAAACTAAGAAAACAATAGCAAACTACCCAGGACATAACAAAGGCAAGGAAGAAATGATGAGGAAGATAATTTAAATGGGTACACCATTAGTCATGATAGGGAACCATGTGCATTTGAGGAAGTTCAACTCTGATGTTAAAATTCAACTTTTGTGATCAATTCTTATGCTTAATGTAAGTGTGAAACTGCCTTAACCAAGTAAATTATCATGAGCTTTCGGGATATAAAAAGCAGCATGGACTCAGTCTTCAAACAGGTATATCAGTTAATCTGGTAAAACTCAAAGGAATATGTTGACTTATTTTTTAAGAGCATCATTGTTTGGAAGGTCATTGGGTTTTAAGAGAAAACACTGTACATACATTTCTGTTGCTGGTGGGATGCTGGAACACAAATTTTCAAAAAATAATCTTTAAAGCAAAAAAATTATTAATAAAAATGAATATGAAACTTGATTATTGGCACCTTAATTTCCCCTTCTCCAATATATGCATTAACTAATACCAACCGATGTCAACACAAATTATGAGCATGCAAGAAAAACTAATTGTTCCACATTATTTTACAGTTATTATTGATTACCATGCCCTTTGCAAGTCAAGACAGAAATAGAAAGTGTAATAATTCTTAAGGATGAATTTAACAGTTAGTAGAGGGGAAGGGTATTTCCAAATACTTTCTTAATTACATATTAAATTATAGGATACATTTAAAGGGCTTCAGTTGACTATAAGTAAAATCTGACTAAAATTAGAACAGGATGTCTAATCAAATATTTGCTAATATATATTATGAAGAAACGTCTCTTTCTAAGTTTGAATGTTGTTTCTTCTTTCCACCAGAGTGACACATCCTCTTCAGTCAGAGCTTAAAAGCAACATAAAAACTGAGATAGACATTTCAACCACACACACACACCAAACACACACAATTACTAAGAATGTTTTCCGCCTGAGTATGTGGTAAAATTTTACTTCAAATGGTGGTTGTTCAAATACCACTTGAAATGTGTTTGGGTCCATGTCTATGGAACTTAGCCTTTTGTTGCATTAAATGGAACGCAGGTAGGTGTAGAGACTTCATTATACATTAAAATGAGAACAAAAGCAAACGAAATACATGAAAAGCAGTATAATTCATACGATATGAATTTTTTATCTGTGCCCTGGGCCCCAACTTTACTTGACCCTCTTAGTCTCAGCAAAACTCATAAACATCATAGAATACAGTCTATCAACATTCCTCCTTTCCAAAGGTTATTTAAATAAAGCAGGTAAGCTTGGTTCAAGCCAGATTAATAGTGAGTACATTCAAAAGTAACTGCCTAGAAGATCAAAGTTCAAGACACATGAATGTAACTTGTAGAGAATTACCACACCCTATTGCTAATACCATGAGTCTAAAAACAATCCAGAGGTTTAGAAAACAGAACAAAAACCTAGTCTTGGGCATAACACTGGTGTCTGTAAGACCAGCCCCAACATATATGAAAACCCAGGACTTCCCTTCTCTCCCTTATCTTTTTCTTTTCTTCTTTCCTTTATTTTAATGTTTGTTTATTCTGTTTATTCCTTCTAACTTTATAACTATCGGGGTTTAATTATGATCTCAAAGGCTTTCTCCTTGGGTTTCCAATCTGAAGTCACTGCAGTTGATCGATATAAGTGACCAATAAGATCTGATTGATGTAGGTTGGCATGTTATGAAATGGCAAATTTTACCTGGAGATTTCTGGCACAGGCTCTTCTTGTCTGGTTCCCACCTTGCCACTGCTAAGGAAGAGGATCAAAAGTTGATATGCTGTTGCAGTTGAGGCCTTGAAATTCAGATGTGGGACTTGTATCCAAAAGATTTGCTGTACTGTTTTCTACATGTCGAATTATAGCTAGCTCTTACAGATGAGGTACACCTCACCTTCCAAAATTTGAAAAGTAAGTGAGATGTTGCTTAAGAAAAAGCAGGAGTCTTAAGAGTATCAAATGAATACTTTTCTATGGACAGATAACTGATAATAACATAGGAACAGAATTTGAAGTGAATTCTAGAAAAAAAGTCATTAAACCAGATCAAATACTCCCTCCAAAACAAGTAACTAGGACTAAAATATTGCTCTCCTCCACCTCATTTTGATTTTATTTTTTTGCAACATACTGTATCCTGTACCTATTCATCCATTTATGTAGCATCTATTTCTTCCCAGTAAAATGTGAGCTCCATGCTAACAGGGAAGGCACCTGCCTTAAAAGGATCCCTAGTCTATGAACAAAGCTGGGGAAGGAAGAACAGCTCAACAAGCAGCAGCAACGTGCATCTGCTCAAGAAAGGGGCAGCTGGAGAAAGTATCAAAAGCGGCTTTCCTAAGTAAACCCTTTGTTTTTGGATTTATATCAGGTTTCTATTTCTGCTGTAACAAAGTTCACCAACTTTGTGGTTTAAAAACAATATTTTTTTTTCTTACAGATCTTCATAATCTTATAGGGGGCTAAAGAATGAGAAAAGCTGTTTCTTATTGATGTTCTAGCGAATCATCTGTTTTCTTGCCTTTTCCAACTTCTAAGGCCACCCACCTCTCCTGGCTCATGGCCCTGCATCCCATTGACTTTTCACTCTGTTCTCATAGTCAGCATTTCCTTCTACTCATTTGTTCTGCTGCCTATCTCTTGTAATCATGCTTGTGATTACATTGGGCCCACCTGGATGATCAAGAGGATCTTCCCATCTCAAAATCCTTAATCACATCTGCAAAGACCCTTTTGCTATGTAAGATAACAGGTTCATAGGTTCTGGGGACTAGGATGTGAACATCTTTGGGGGTCCATTATTCTATCTTTTCTCTTTCCCAGTGATCCCCAGTCAATGACAAAAAATTTGTCCTTGGGGACACTGAAGTCTTCTCTGAAACATGGAACATTATTTACTTGGCCATTTATAGAGTCCTCAAGTTCTTTTTAACCAGATCAATATCACTTAATTTCAAATACCACACATTTGATAAATGTCAATTACCATATGGTAATATAAAAAGAATATTGCATATTAGAAAATAAATACATGGAACCCCACATATTTGAAAATAAATGAAGGATACTGAAGAGAATTTCTGAGTAGTAAAGTCAAACTTTATCATGATTCCACTTCGTTTACATTGATTCAATCAGAAATAGGAGATAACATCACACCGAATACAATAGGAATTGCCATTACCAATAAATAACTAGACAACATTCCAGGAATATTTTTTGTAACTGAGCTTTAATAAGACAGGAAGAGCTCAGAGTTGAAGGCCCAAATCCTGTGTAAATAACCCGGACTTCAGATATTTAAGTTTCTGACAGAAAAAGAAGTCCATGTGCTTTTAAAATAAACTTTTAAGAGGAAATAGTCATAATATCATAAATAATAAATCGTTCTGAAGAAGAAGTAGTGCACACTTGTTGGAAAGAGAGCAGAGTAGTAGGACACAGATATCACTGGACTTCAGAAATTTTATACCCATCTTTTTCTTTTATTTCCCAGTTTTTGAATACTTGCACATGAAGTGCACATTTCATTTCATGGTTTTTAATGAGTTGAAGATTTACATTGAAATTCAGTACTGTGATAATAACCTCCAAATTAATATTTTCCTTCAGATAAATTGCATTTGAAAAAAAATCTAATCTTATTGCCCATAAAGTCACATAATAAAACCAGAATGCCAACTACAGCATGGAAAACTCTCCCAGCAAATGTTACAGAGACAGTCCACCTTCCAAATGTTTGTTCTTTGTATTTAGCTATTAAAATAAGAGTTTAATTTAAAATGTATGAATAAACTTACTCAACTGCAGATAAGCAAAGGAAGTCATTTTCTCTCTTTTGGAGAGCTAGTACTCTATCCTTTTTTTCTTTTATGAATTTACAAATTTAGTAGGTGCCGTGGGAGTGTGGAGATGGGGGTAGGGTAGAGGAGGAGGGTGTTGAGCATAACTGCTCAGTAACTACTTCACTGTCCTAACAATCTCCGTGGCTTTCCTGATGTTGCTGCTATTGCGTGACTTTTGCTTTGGCTGGGATTTGTAATTCTGTCATTCAGGAATAGGTGTTTGAAAGGAGCCATTAAACAACTATCAAAGCATTAAACAGCTACACATGTGGGAATCTACCACAAGTACTGCCATGAGCCTGCTGTAGAGAATCCCTAAGCCTTGCAGCAGGTGTGACACTACTTAGAGTAGGAGTTTGAGGAGCTGGGTGTTGACAACATGGCCAAAGGACTGGAGGCAAAAGAGCGTGCGACTTGAGTGTGTGAGACCGATGCTGCTTCCTTGCTTCATTCACCATCTCCCACATGTGATATTCTAACATATTAACAGAGCATTAGAGTTCGTGGCATGCTTAGTGACAGGAATAGAACCATGAAATTGGTAATGTCTTGCCAGTTTTAAAATGTAGATGAATAACTTCTTGTCAGAGCAGTGAAGTCTTTCTTATCCTATAAAAAATCTGTGTATAACTAATCAGACTCCTGGGCCATCATACCTGCTCAATTCAATTTCTTACACTAGTTTGACTGTTCAACTACCTGTGTCACCTGCACTAGATGAGGTAGACATTTTCAGAATTGAATAACACTATAATAAATTAATAGGCAAATGCCCACATCTAAGTTGCATCGTGGATGTAATAGGCAAATTTGATGTTAACCATTTTTAAGCTACTCCTGGTGTTTTTACATCAATTATCAGACTTCCTTGATTCTCCTTTATATAGAAAACATGTAAATTATCTTATGTCACACGTTGTGGAAGGAGAGCCTGCGGATGGCAAGATGTCAGAGAACTGCCATTTTGACTGATTGTACTCCTGGCAACTTATTATGATAATAGATTGCTTTTTATTATATCATTGCATTTGGCTGTGATGATATTTAACTACAGAAGATTAAAGACATGTCATGATGCCAGAGAATTTTATGAATGGGCTAGTACATTTTTGTCATGCTTAAAATTAGCAAGCCAGAACAGTAATAAACAATCTTGGGAAACCACAGAGTCATTCCACTAAAGAATGCACAGTTTTTGTCTTTCGGCATTTCTTTCAATTGTTGGCAGTCTTTCAATTAATGTCTATGTGCTAGTGTTGGGCTTAGCCCATGTAGAACACTTGACCATACACACGACCCTGTCCTTAAGACCCTGTACTCAAGTTTATATAAGGCAACATGAAAGAATACAAGATCATACATACTATTTCTATTTTACATGCTACAGAAAATAAGTGATGCTTACAGAAGAGAGAAGCATATCAGTAAGGGTGGACTTATATAGGACAGTCTGACAGATAAGTGGTAGATGAATAGGATTTTGTTAAGAAAAAGGAGAAAGGAAGATAACTTAAGGAGATCAATGCATGGAAGAAGAAAAGCATGTGGTTATGGAGGGAACAGCTGAAACCTTTTCTTAAGCTTAAAGGTGACCATGTTCTAGGCATTGTGACACCTGATTTACATGCCTTTTCTTGTTTAATCCTCTCATAAAAGTAGACATTATCATTCCCATTTTATAGATAAGGAAACAAAACCTTGGGACTGTTCTGTAAAGTGGTCCCACAGCTGGGTAGCAAAAGAAGTTGAACTCAAACCCAGTCTATGCATGAGCCCTGAGAGGAGCACAAGGCACCTAGTGGGTGCCTGCAGGCTCAGTCTAGGGTGGGAGCTGTGAGAACCCAGAAGTGGACCCACAGCACAGATGCTTCTTGGGAAAATGTTCAGGGCTATCTGGATATGGAGGAAGGCAGGGGAATTTTCAAAGAGGTCCCTAAAGATTTTAACCTGCAAAGTGAATGTTGACCTTAAGACTCAGAGAGGTAAGAATCCCTTCTCTTAGATCCCACACTCTTTGGAATTATCAAGGAACTTCAAGAGCAGGATTCTTTGCCACTTAGAGACTAATATTCAGTCATCTTCACCTTTGGGAGAAAAAGGGTGAGATGATTGGTCCCCAGACTGCTGACCTAGTTCTTCTATCAAAGTAACTAGGTCAAGCAGAAGGAAGAATGGATGAGTGGGGGAGGGGAGAAAGGCCTTACCTGAACCTAGAGAGATTTAAAAAGAAAAGGAAAGGAGGTTAGGAAAGACTGTGCTGGAGTCCTGGGAGTTGTGGTTTTGTCTAGATACCCTAAACTCAGCAACAAATTACAGCAATTAGTTGATTCAATTCCCAAAAGTAATTTTTGTCTTGATTTTCAATATGCATGTTTGTTAAACAAATATCTATTGAGTGCCTACTATGGTAAGTGGCTTAAAGGATACAAATGTAATGTAGACACAGATCCTACCCTCAAAGAGTTTGTTGAGAATGATGAGACCACATACCTATATTAACCCTCATAGCCAAGGTGAACATAGTTGACAGTCCAAGTTAAGAACTAAGTCTCCACATTTCAGAAGAAGAAGACCTACTTCAAGAAAAAGAGGACAAGGATAGGTGGAAGCCTAAGCACAAAAGTAATTTTGGAGGTGACATTTGAAATGTGTGTAATAAACTTTGGGTTTATTTATTTGGGTTTACAGAGATGGGAGAAGAAAGAAGCCAGTTGTTGGCAAAAGGGATAGCACTAGTTAAAATACTAAAAGTAGGAAAGCATGAAATACGAATAAGAAATAAACTGAGTACTTGTGTTTGCCTAGACAGCAAAGGGTACGTGAATATTTCAGAAAATATCAGGATAATTGATTCAATTTGTGCTATATTCTGCATGTCTGTTATTTCATTCAAAACAGCTGATGCTGACACCATTAGTAATGTTAGGAGGGTTGACTTGTCCCGACCCAAATGTCACTCACTGCTCCTGCCAATCAGGTGGGATGAGATCCCTCTCTCCTTACAAATTCTGCACCCAATGGTGGTCTGAGAAAATGCAAGGATTCCATCAGCTAAAAATACATTAAACCTCTCATTTCTATGGCTGGTGGGCAGATAGACCCTGTAAATAGTGTTAGTAAAAGTATGAGTCTTTCCTTTTCCACTACTCCTCCAATCTTCCATGGCTCTTCATGGACTCAGTCCTTTCTTCAATAGGGGCACAATTCAGCCTCCTTGGATGTGTTAAAAAAATTGTTTAGAACTAACAGAAAGTTTCTGGATGCAGTGGAAGGAATTGAAGTCCCAGCACTTCTATTGCCTAGCAGAATCTGTCTACGGAGACCGTTTTCTGACTGTTAGAAGTCCAACACTGAAACACTACAGTTCCCTAGTGAATCAGGTAGCTATAGGGATTGGAACCATCCTGGAAGGAGTTTGTCTTTTCTAAATCAACGTTTGTGTCAAGTGGAGGAACAGGAACTAATTGTAATGCTATTGTCTCCCAGCATGACTTCTTTATAAATAAATTTATTTTTGGTTTAATAAGCAAGCTATTCTGTCTTTTGTATTGAAACGTACAATTGAAATATGTAATGTAGAAAGACAATGAATGATTAAAAATATAGTTTTATTAATAAAGATGTTCAAAGAGGAAGTCAACAGACATAATACAGGGATCTGAGTCTATCAGGGATGATATAAAGAACTTCCTCGGAAATATTATTTGTCAGCATCACATTACCGGACATTAAACAGAAAAGTTTGTAATATCCGTAGTCTCTTTCATTGCATCTAGTTATAATGGATCAGTTCCCTTTTCGTTTCTTTTTTAATTTTACTGTGGTAACATGCTTGAGTGAGCACAGACATGGTACATTTAACCAATTTGGCACTATGCCTTAGGTTTATTAAACAAACAAAGATTTGATGGGCTGTCTCTAAACCCTAGCCCCTCAGGTAATTCTTGCAGCAGTGATATTACCCCTAAGGTGACTTTTCACTCTGCTGGTGCTGAGACCCTGGACACTGAGAAAGTGGAAGCACACACTTTGAGACCAGGGTTTATTCCTTAGATCTTTCACTTTTCGACCTGGATATTGTCTTTTTTTCTACCTAACACCTTCCGGAACTCTGACACTTTATTGAATAGAATTATAGGCTGTTTTCTCTCAAGGTATTTCCTTAGAATCATTATGGTTGGGGTTTAAATATTTTGTGGTTAGGAAATAAATGAATGAATTACTGTTTGGTTTTTCCCAATGAACAGGCAAAGTCCTCCTCATTGATTAAAGAGTTAGATTTTTTTCCCCTAGTGTTCTTGCCCAGAGTTGGGTATAAATATCTACCAATGAGCTCCCAGATTGAGTTTTATGTATAGTGTGATTTTTTTTAATGACGTACATTTAATGATATACATTCCAAGTCTTTCCTTCTCAAGTCTAATCTAGCAAATGAGGCCTAATTTTTATTACACATGTCATGTTAAAAGAGAAAATTGGCTTTTAATATATTTTTCCTACCATGTATAACAGTGAGGTAATAAATTGCAACACTTATATGTTAACAAAATAAAAATATTTCAAGGCAAGTGTCTCCAGAAGTTGCATAGAGGCCAAACACAGGGGGAGGAATATTCCACAAAGAAAAAAACTTAAAAAAGAAAAGAAAAAAAGAAAAAGAACTTAAGGTTCCCTGTCCCTTGGTAGAATGTGTAATTCTCTATTAGTTTGGCACCTGCCATGATATAGAAGGATCATAAAGTTTGATCATTACTATGGACATTTTATTTCGTCAGCTAACAGCCCTTTTCCTTTTTTGGAGTGTTACCAGGGTGGTACGTACTACAGAACATGCACTACTAAAAAAAGAATAGTAGTAGGAATATTTCATGGGCAACCAGATTGCAAGCAGTTTCCATAATCTGTGATTTGAAATAGTCTATATAAACTTTTACTCAAGCAAAGCCTTGTCAGAAGCCTATTTAAAAAGGGGGGGGAGGGATAAATTACAGGATAATCGAAATTACCTTTACTCGTGTATGATTTGTGAAGGGAAGAAAAATACACTTTAAACATACTTTTATACAGTTTTCATGGCAGCTCGCTAATATCACCTAACGATTATGAAGGCAAAAACAAACCACAGATAAATGAATGTACCAAAAGCTTCAGTGCTCTTAGTTGCGGAGAGATGTCAATGAATCCAACAACCAATTACTTATTAAATATTTCTTTTTCTTTTCTGATAGTGCTGATGACTTGTATTGGCCAAAGTTGCAAACATTTTATTTGTCATATGTTAAGACCTTAAATGTTTACAGTGGCCTGTGGAATTTCATAGGGTCCCTTTTTCTAGTGAGGGAACTGACACACAGAAAAGATAAAGCAACCCACTAAAGCCCACAGTAGCCATTTTAATATGGCTCTGCCTCACACTAGGGAAATGGCTCTCGCCCATGTGAGTAAATCCTTCAAAATGCCGAGCTCTCTGGAGTGCTAATTGTATGATGAGACAATGCTGGAAGGTAATGGTAAAAGTCTCTCTTAATAGCTTTACAACCAGCTTTGTAGCTTTGTACACTTGACTTTTCTGATCCTACTAGTTTACTGTATCTTGAAATTACCTCCTTAGTGGGTTTTTTTTTCCTGCTTCTATGAGTTCATCTCTCTGTCTCCATAGATATGGATTTCTCCTTGATATTTCGCCTAAAATGATTATTCGATATATACTGGCTGAAGATTCCACAGCAGAGAGAGAGATGAAGCCAAACATACTGCTTCGAGGTCTGCATCCTCCCAATTTACCTCTTCATAGACTGAGATGGGATTACGTCCCTCAACCTCTATAAGAAAAGGCTTTCAGCTGCTGTCAGTTTCATTTAAAGAATTCACAATGAGTGATGCCTGATTGCATCGTGCTGTTTTATGTGCGCACAATCCTGGGGCGCATAAGGAAAGTTAGCCCTGATGCCTTGTTTATCTCATTTTGGCCTCGTGGAGTTGGTTTTCAATGATGTGCTGCCTCTCCTTAGCACTCCGTCTCAATTTACTGGGCAACTGTGAGCTCAAGTAACTTATCCAAAGTCACACATGAGTGGCTTACCAGAATTCATACCCCAGAACTGTCATGGTTCCTAAATCCTTTATTATGAGCATTATACCATACCATCTTCCAGGTCTCAGTATTAACATCATGTAAATTTATTCTCCAGCATGATTCATTAAAATGAAAATGGGCCATTTTCTCTGATTCTCCAAGCACTTCAGAAGAAGCGTTACATCCTGAATACAGATTTCATTTCTGAGAAGGAGACAAGAAAAGAAGTTAAACCTTTAGTTGTATTGGAGGCTGGTTCATCTTAAAAGGACTTTTATTCCAGTTTTCAGTTTAAAATATTAAAAGGAAAGCCAAGCAGTATTAGGTTAAGAATAGCTACAAGTGCATTTTTTAGCAGTAGGTAAAGCAAGGAAACTAAAAAGTGCCTGTAATTCAGTGGCAAAAACCTAATGAATCTCCTCCAGATTAAACGTTAATGTAAAACTAAATTTAAAAAAATCAACCTGTGCTAGACACCCACTCACACATTTTTAAATACTTGTTGCCATCAAAAAATACATAGCATCAATTCCCTTTTTTGGTGGAATCTCATTTTCCAGTTAAATAGAGAATCAAAATGATAATAGAGTAACCACATATATAGCTCCAGTATAAAATAATATCAGAAGAAATAAAAACTCAGCATCTAAAGGTTTAAGTTTACAGTCAAGGGGCAGGAAGGTGAAAATAAAAGTGGAGAAATTATAAAATGTGACTTTTGTCTTTTTCTTCTCTTTCAATAAAATAATTCTCCTCTGGATCCACTCTTACTTTCTTAAATATAAAGAAATTCCATTTTCTTTCACACAGATACTTAGATTAATAATTACCCTCAGTAAGAATGATTTATTAAGCACCCACTACCTGTACGGCATCAGAATTGGCACTGTTTGGGTAATAAATATCACCTCCTCACTCAAGGATTTTGCAATTTGGTTATGGAACAGAGCATACATTTAATGATACAAGCACACATCTATGATGCAAGGAAGGGAATGTCAAGGAAATGGCACAGACAGTAAATAAAACAGGTGTTTAGATAGGAAATAACTAATGTCAGAGCAAACAGTGAACCTTTCAGATCAGAGCAGAGGCACAGGAGACAATGAAGGACAGTAAGAAGAGGCTGACTTCAGGATTATAACAAAACTATTATAAATCCCATCTCTACCACTACTAGCTGTGTACCTTTAAGCGGGACTTTAAACTGCTCAGATTCCACATGTATAAGTAGGCATGATTGTGCCTACCCTGAAGAGTTATTTTAGGTACTAAATTAGTAGGTGTACATAAGTACCTACTCCAGGATTTATCTCTAGGTAGGTGCAATTCAGTGGTACAATAGTTCTAGTGGTGATAGTATTAATGGCATTTCTGAAATGCCTGGGACCAGAGTCAATAAAATTTAGTTCCCTTTTCTAACTCTTCTCTTCCGCTACAATAGAGTCTAATTCTCTAATTGCTTGAGTTAAACCGAAAGTCAAAATAAATCTTAGATGTTCAGAAATGGAGATGGACAGTATCACCTGGGTGGCTCTGTCAGTTAAGCATCTGTCTTCCGCTCAGGTCATGATCCCAGCCTCCTGGGATCAGTCCCACATCACGCTCCCTCCTCAGTGGGGACTCTGCTTCTCCCTCTCCCTCTGCCCCTCATCTGCTAGTGCTCTCTCGTTTTCTCTCTCTCTCTCTCTGTATCTCTCAAATAATACATAAAATCTTTTTTTTAAAAAAAAGGAAGAAATGGAGATGGCCATTTAAGATGTGAATAAAGAGTGAACAAAGTTTGCAAGTTGAAAATGTAATTGGGGCATTCAAGAAACAATACTGGATTTTTATTTTATTATGTTTATGTGGGGGGGTGCTAAGTGTTGATTGTGTAGAGAAATACTATGATATCCATTTTGAGAGATGATGATAAGCTGTCTAAATACTACATGTACTAACTGTTAGGTAGAAGGTTTTTCCTCCTACCTTTTGACTTCAAACAAAATAGTAATGTCTTTTCTCTTATAACTCTAAAAATTTTGCTATGTAGATGTGTTCCCAAATGCAAGAAACATAACTGATACAATGCAATGATCTTTTTAGCATTTTAACATCTTTTACTATCTTCTATTTTTAATTAATTGAAAACATTTTATGGTTAAAAATAAATAATGTTACTCAAAGTGATAAAAATTTGTTTTTAGGGATAACCTTTTGGGGATATGCACCAAAATAAATACCAGGTGGAGAAAAGATATATAAATCTTAATTCAAGGAAGGTCATTCATCTGTAGAATCCCCATAAGTAGGCAAAACATTTTTTTTATTACAGAGAGCGGAGAAAGAGGGATAGAGCGAAAGGGAGAGAGAGAATCTTAAACAGGCTCCTTGTCCAGTGTAGAACCTGACACAAGACTTGATGTCAAAAGCCTGAGATCATGACCTGTGCCGAAATCAAGAGTCCAACGCTCAACCAACTGAGCCACCCGTGCACCACCTCAGGCAAAACAATTTTAATAAAAATTCATTTCAGAGTAAAGGTAATTAGAAAACATACATATGCGAGAAAGTTCATATCACACGTGCTACAGGGAACCCAAATGCAATAGCTTTATGATAAAAGTGATATAAAGTTTAAAAATGATAAAAAGTGATAAAATGTTAGCCAAGTTTCAATGATGTTGCTAATAAATTCATTTGTTTTCAGTAACATTGAAATTTGGATGATCGTTTTAGAAAATCATAGGAGAAAGATGACAGGTAATATTCAGCATGCTAACTCTGACTTTCTATATAACTATAATACCTGTTTGGAACACAATGTTCTAAGATTTCTAAACCACGTGGGATCTTAGAAAGAGCACTAGAGTTGACAAGAAGTGATTGCTGTGGGTAAGGGCATAAAAATAAATAAAGACAAGATTTTCAAATTCTTTGATTAAAAAAACTCCACTCCTATGCACATGTTTCAACACAATCCAACACAATGATGTATTTATGAAGGTGTTCATCACAGAATTAACTATAAGGGCCAAAAAAAAAAAAAAGACAGAGGAAAAAAAAGGAGCAACTTCAAAAACTATGAGCTTCATCACTGAGTTTTACGCATTAAAAAATATAGTTTTACAGAATAGGAACTAGCACTTCCTCCATTATATTTTCTCTATATAACATGCCGATGGTAGACAAACAAAATAATTATTGAATTAATTTAAAAGCACTGAGACTTTTTTGCCACTGAGATCAGCTTTGTATTATTTCCCTCCCTCTTGGCATTTTTTAGTAGTAGTTATGATTTCCTGATTCTTTGGAAAAGAAAGCTTGATATTTTTTCACAGTTAATTCAGTAGAAATTAAATTTCAGGTATGTGAATTTAATAAATTGGCATATCATCAGGTTGATTGTTCTATCTTTATTAAATTAAAATTAATAAGGCTGGAAAGAAATGACTTCCATCTTGTGCCTCTTTATAGTGAAATTTGCTAATTAAACAAAACCTCAGACTATTTAGGAGCAAGACATATTTTTATGCTCTGCATTTATAGGCTTAGTACTAGCATAGACAAGATTCTTTGCAAAGACATTTTTCAAAGAAAGCTGCTAGACTAAATTATGAAGTATACTGCATTTTCTGCAGATTTGTGGTAAACCAATAAGCTATGCACCAGGAGACTGCTAGAAGAACAGAGTTCCACTTTACTGTTCCAGTACGTAAAGTGTTTTGAATTAGGTCTTTGTATTGCATCTGAAAATATCTATCACAAGAAGCTCTTTTTGCATTTTTCATTGCCTCTCATCACAAAATGTATTTCCTTTATCATCTTTATAGATACCACTACAATGCTGATTTTTTAAAAAATATATTTTATTTAGGTAGCACAAGTAAAATAAAAAATTGTCTTTTTTTTAGGATTTGCTTGTAAATATAACACCTATTTGAGTAAATATTTTGCAAAGCATTTTGTGGAATGAGAAGCAGTTAAGAATTTGGCAAGCCTGTAAGGTTTCTGGTATTTAAAACAGTAGCCTAAATGAGGACATGTTTAGGGTTTGGCAAAGAGATTATACCTTCAGTTCTTTATTGCTATCAGAAAAGAAAATCAACATGCAACAAAACTGGTCTTTTAAATTGATACATATAAAATTTGTGTAGTTGTGTGTATTTGGAAATACCAAAATGAGTTACTTTCTCTACCTCAATCTAGGCTCACAAAAGTGTACAAAAAAATGTATCCTGCGTAAGTTCCTGAATGACTGACTGTAGAAAGCCTATATGATGGTAAATGATTTTGTCATAATATAGTCTAATTGATGTGAGTTAATAGACCCTATGTTTATAATAAATTGTCCTCTGGCATATGCAATCATTGTTTAGCCATTTGTAAAATTATCTTTGTTCCCAACCTCAATTACATCACTACCATCACCATGTTTTTGTGTGAGGTAGAGGCCAGTTCTAGAAATAAAGGTAAGATGTTTAGAATTAGAGGGAGTTAAAATAGACTTTATACTTATTATGCTATCTCAAGTTTACATATTTTTCTATCTTCCTAGGTGGTATTTGTGCAACATGATATACAAGTAACAAGCCTTAAAAATGCTTTAGGTTTTTAAAAACTAATAAACAACTGAAGAATTAATTTAAAAAAAACTGGTCAAAGGTTAGAGGAAGAAATGGCTGAGTTATACAAAATTTGGGGAGGAAAGGAAAATCATTTTAATCTTTAGCCAATTTTTATCTTTATTTATTTGTACATATATTCGCTAGGACCTATTGCTATAACAGCAAGACACAATAATACCGTGGCTCAGAAGACAAAGAAGTTTATTTTTGTCTCACATTACAGACCAGGCCTGCAGGACAGATGGACATCTTTGCTCCACATGGTCATTCAGAGACCCAGGTTTTTTCTAACTTACTGATCTGCAGTTCTCTAAACCAGGGGTCAGCAATCTTTTTTCCATAAAGGGTCAGATAGTAACTATTTTAGGATGGTGGGGCAGAGATGGTTTCTGTCACATATTCCACTTCTTTTTATTCTTTTAGCAATGATTTAAAAATACGAAAACCATTTTTAGCTTACAGATTGTACAAAATAGTCCGCAGGTCAGCTTTTGCCTGTGGCCTGCAGTTTGCTAACCTCTTCTTTAAGGAAATGTCCTGCATATTAGAAGCTTGATCAATGCCACATCAATGTACCAACTTCAGGAAAAGGAAAACAACAGAAGTAGAAGGCAAGCAATTTCCTCTTAAGGAATTAAAGCAGTAGTTCTACACATCACTTTCAGCCATATTCCATTGCCAAGAATTTAGCCATATGGCCTTATCTAGGCATAAGATGGGCTGGCAAATGAAGTCTTTACGTAGATTTCTACATACCCTGCTAAAGCTCTCGTACCATATGTGTCAGTTTGGTCCTCTGGGAAGTAGACACCAAGACGAATTTAGGAGTGCAAAAAGTTTATTGGAGAAGTGAAAGATAAAATGTAGAGGCAGCTGAATTGGGCTGGGAAAGTCCTCAAACTGATACAGATCTAATACCTGTGAAAGGAAAGAAGAAGGGAAGCGGGATTGGGCAGGCCAAGCCTCAGACCAAGATGTAAATCCAGCAAAAATTAGGTCAACCCTATGTTCATATCCAGAGCAAATATTTCCCTTTAGGTGAGTCTTATGTTAGTCAGGAATTGCCAGACCCTAGTGCCCCTGCTATGCTTGGTCTTTGGCTGTTGCTTCACAAGAGGAAAGTGGCCTGGACTTAAAGTCTGAGGTGAATCTTGAAGTTACTAGCAGCTGGAGATTCCCAACAGCCTGCATAATGTTCGTTCCAGCCAACTGGGAAGTTCTTCCTTCAAATGAGATCCGAGATGGGAACCTCCATAGCCGCTATGTTGTATAATAAAAGCAAAATGGATTTAGGGAACACCAGTAATTCACACACACACACACACACACACACACACACACACACACACACACACTAGTAGAAATAGAATACAAAGAAGTATGGGTTCAATCACTGGATGAACCTTGCTAAGCCTACCAATGAGAAAGCAGTGTCACGGCAGGTAGTATCATACCTACTCTGAGTTTGAGCAGTGTTTCTATTTTTCCTCTTTTAGACCAGGATTTATGTAGTAGCTTATAGGGTGCACTTTTGTCAAGTTTGTGATTTATTTTTTATTTATAAACTGACACAACAAAGAATATAATTGTAATTGTCAGTTTGTATGAAGTGAGATTCAGCTGAAACACTGAGAAAGATCTAATGAGGGCACTATGCCTGAAGTCACCACAAATAATTTGTAATATAGATATAGGGAATCAGCAGGGATAAATTGAAAATTTTTCTGATTCACATCAAGAGCACTACTGCAATATACCTTTAACACCTATAGTAAAATGGTGTTTTTAAGAATTCTTACTCTCCATTGTTATCCAAATCCAACAACTGGAATTAATTCGGATGAAAGGGAACACAAAAGCCTAGGTTTGAATATAAATATCTCGGTCCAGATTCAATAAGTGAATTCAGTAAAGTAATAGCTACCCATTCAAAAGGGTAAAGAACAATAATTTCTACCATCTATTGGAAGTCTTACTATATATCAAGGTCTGTATGTATGGTGCATCCAATCTTGTAACATCCCCGCAATAGTTGTTGTTATCCCCATTTTGCAGATGATGGAACAAAGACTCAGAGAGTTTCAGTGGCTGCACAAAGGCATATGACTAGTGTAAAATTTACCTGGAGTTGAGCTTAGAACCATGATATAAACACCCATCAATAATTCCATTGTCTTTCTAAAATCAACAATCCTTGTGGAATAATCATTTTTTTAAGTCTTTTTACATTTAGTCACATTTGGAACTTATTGCTGTTCCTAAAGGACTTTAGTTCAGTACAAATTAAAGTGAGAAATTTGTGTGTAGCTGTTTAATAGGCTCTTTACTTGCTACTATATTTTCTGGAGCTCGCACACATGGGAGCAGGTTCCGTTTAGGAAAAATACTTGAATTATATTTTAAAAAACATGTTTTGTTGGGGAGCCTGAGTGGATCCGTCGGTTAAGTGTCAGACTTGCACTCAGGTCATGATTCGGGGTCCTGGGATCTAGTTCCTCACTGCACTCAGAGGGGAGCCTACTTCTCCCTGGCCCTCTTCCTGCCTGACACTCCCCCTGCTTGTGCACTCTCTATGTCAAGTAAATAAATAAAATCTTTACATATGTATATGTATATATATATATATATGTTTTTGTTAAATCTCTTATAAGAAATCAGCAAGTGTGTGTGTGTGTGTGTGTGTGTGTGTGTGTGTGTGTGTGTGTGTACATGAATGTACCCAAACTCGAAACATAAGCCTAAATATCCAGGATACTTCCCTGTATCTTCTCACATATCATTACATAATTGGCATTCCTCATTCTTGCCCTAATTATTGCCTGATCTAATGATCAAGAAGTAGAATAAAGACATCCTTGGAAGGTTAATAAGCCATCCAGAAAATTAGATTAGTATGATCAAACCTTAATGATTATTATTTCTCATTATATTAGATCACCTGAAAAGTTTGAGAAAGAAAAAATAAATGGGCATCACTGGACAATTATACTTGTAGTTTTCCACAGTAGGTTTTACAGATGATCACCAGTTATGAATTCTTTTCATATCTAAAACCAGAGATTTTGTACAAATTATTCTGCCATTATTATAGTAATCAAAGCCCGTTTATTTGATCATCATCATAATGGAGTACTTGAGGCATTTTCTCCTTTGCTAATTGACAGTTGGTCAGTTAAGAGGTGCTTTTCACAAAGTCTTCCATAACCCTAAGGATTTGAATTAGCTTCTAATAAATGCCTGAGAAGCTCCTCTAGATTCTTAAGTGCATTTGCTAAAACTCCCAACTGCTATTTTCCACCTTCTGGTCAAGAAATGCCTTTGATCTGCCATCTAGCTGCCTTTCTTGCTTGTATCTATCTGTCTCAAGCATTGTAACCCTACTCATCAGCACAATGACACATTATCATTTAGATACCATTTTCTGAAAACAGATTTCTCTGAGAAGGAAAAAGAGTAGGAAAAGGGTCAAACTGAATCTTGGATTGCCCTTTTTGGGGAACTATCAGGAGTGGCATGTGGTCAGAAAGACTGAGCCTTAAGTTTGATCCTTACTCCTACCCTCATTACACACCTAGGCCCTTTCTGTGCAGATTTTCAGGCTCACTGGCTCCTCCCTGCTCACCCACATGCCACTTCACCATCTATGGTGGGACCCTCCAAAGACCAGAATCCACAATATCAATGTTCACTTCTGCAAAACTGGTCCCTTCAGTTTCACTCTCATCGCTTCCTAGTAAGGGGGTGGTGGTGAGGTAGGGGGAATGAGTTGGATTAAATGAGTAAATGAACTCACTGATTTTTAAGAGAGAATATGTGCAGTCCTAAACTATTCAAAAATGTTTAAAAATATTTCCTCACAATTGTCTCATTTCCATGATGATGGGAAGTTTAGCTAGTTCACTACTTTGTCCCCATTATTTTTTTTAAAGATTTCATTTATTTATTTCACAGAGGGAGAGAGATCACAAGGAGGCAGAGAGGCAGGCAGGGAGAGAGAGGGAGAAGCAGGCTCACCGCTGAGCAGGGAGCCCGACACGGGCCTCGATCCCAAGACTGAGATCATGACCTGAGCCGAAAGCAGAGGCTTTAACCCACTGAGCCACCCAGGCGCCCCTTTGTCCCCATTATTACCAGATAGGTGGTGTTTGGTAAAACTTGGTGGAATGAATGAATGTGCTGGAGACATGGGTGATATCACCAAATTAAAAATTCGATATCTAGTTTTATCTTCATCTCTTAATGTCATCATATTTTTAAGTAAATTAACATTTGAGGAAGATATTTTTGTGGTGCAGACTACCATGATCAGGAATGTGATTGATTATCTGAAACTCCCTTTGATAACAGAAGAGGAAGAGAAAGGATTAGGGAGAGAGAGAAAGAAGAGAGGGTGGAAAGGACAATGATACACACTGTTTTCTCAAATGTAAGAAAGCAATACATGAATACATATATTTGAGTAAAGAAACGTTATCCCTATAAATATATACCTGTAAATATTGTTTAAAAATGACCTTTTTTCTTGCCTCAGCCAAAACCTATTCCTTCTTTTACTCAAAAATATTTTCTAAGTGCCTTACCATGTGCCAAGTAATATGTGAGTACTAGGGTACAGAGCAAATAAAATAGTCCTCACCCACAGAGAAACCATAGAGATAGTGTCTTTCTTCCTCACGTACAGAACACAGAGTGAAAAGTATAAAGCATAAAAGGACATCCTTAGTATCTCTCACACTGAATTAATTTAGAAAAGTTAACAATTGAAAATCTCCTTTTCACCAGCTGAGGTTAGTTTCCTCAGTGTGTTTTCTAGTGTTTAAAATAAGTGTTTTGCAATTAGGGTGAGATATGTTAGTGACAGCTGCAGAAACCAAAGGCTTCTATTTATTCAGATACCCATTCATCTCTAAAATATCAAGGTAATGGCAGATCCCCAGCTTATCGCTGCTTCTAGATGTGAACACGGAATTAAATCTCTACATGCCTTCATTTTGCTTTAATCTCCCTCCTCGAACTGCTAGAAATGAAAAGCCTGTTGATGTCAGTTGGGAAGATAATTCTTCTGTAGGAAGGTTTTAGCCTCCAAAACTCAAGCCTATTCTATTACAAATACTATACTTCTCAAGGCTCCCATGTTGTCTTGGTTTAAACTCACATGACTGTTCATATATGGAAGAATTAGGCCCCATGAAAAGGAAACATTTTTTTCAAGGATCTACGCTAAACAGTGTGTATATATCAGTGTTGAACTCCAGGCACAATAATTATTCTTGGTGTATGAGGTAGGCACGCTAGCCCAAATTATAAATGTAATTGCAAGTGGTAGCCAGAGCCTTGGACAGAGGAACAAAACATATTCATTAAAACTACATTCACTCTGTCGTGCTAGTTCTAACCTATTGAGCTTGATGCCGCCATGATACTATCCTCATCATCAGGATGTTTAGAGACTAAATTAGAAGATAGTTATGTTTTGAGCACTTGAAATACAGTAAAAAAACAAGGTTTTGTTAATTAAGAATTTCTATTGTGTTGGGGCACCTGGGTGGCACAGTCAGTTAGGCGTCTGCCTTCAGCTCAGGTCATGATCTCAGGGTTGTGGGATCGAGTCCCACATTGGGCTCCCTGCTCAGCAGGGACCCTGCTTCTCCCTCTTCCTCTGCCTCTCCCTCTCTCTCTCTGTCTCTCATGAATAAGTAAACAAAATCTTTAAAAAAATATCTCTATTGTGTTTATTTATTCATCAAGGGACATACATCAAAAGTACACACATAGTCATACCACACACATATGCATCATGATAAGATACTGGCTCCAGCTCATGGGAAGATGAAAATGGCAGGGATGCCATCTCTTATTTTATATCAGGTATAAGGCTGTAAAACAAAACTACATGAGCGGGGAAAACTGATTCATGAATACAGTCATATGCTGTATCTGAGTTACATCTTTCTAGAGCTGCATTGTCCAGTAGAACTTTCTGTGTTGATGGAAATGTTCTGTATTCTCCTGTCCAATACAGGTCATCACTAGCCATATGTTGCTATTGATTTCTTGAAATGGAGCAAGTGCAACTGAGAAACTGGATTTTTAATTTTATTCCATTTTAACTTAACATATATTTAAGCAGCTACAGAGACAATATGACCCTACAGCATCTGATTTTTAGTTTTTTAAAGACTCATTTTTTTATCATAACAACTTAAAATACTGCTTTTCGTCAAATGTTAACCAGGAAGTTACATAAAATGTAATTTTATCAGCATTCAAAAATGTTTATAGACTATTTTAAGCTCGCCCTACTGAAGTGAATTTTCTATGTTTCAATAAGATTCCCTCAAGGTATTTAGAGATGAAACTCAGTACATTTCCAGCCTTCTTACCACTGCCTTTCCTTCAACATATCAAGGTTTTGGAATTTGTGGCTTAATATGTTAATACTAGATGTAGTCATTGCCTAGTCGGTCACATGTTCTCAGAACCAATAGCAGCAACTTGATATTTGGGGTTGGATATGCCAAGTAATTGTTAACTTCTCTACTGGCTTATTAGAAGAAAGATTTGATGTCTGAAAGTAAAGACATAAGATTTCTATAGGCTCCCACTCTTTTATCCAGCAAACTATTTGATTTATTTGATGAGTGATCTCAGACAACCCTTTCAGGCACTGAACCATCAGAGAATTATGTTGCTGGGTGATAAGAAACCTTCAGAGATACGTAAATCTTTTGCCACTGGGAGTTTCATCTGTTCTGGAGTAAAGGACATTTTTATGTATGATGTTTCTATCTGGATAGCTATAGGAATATTCAGAAAAGATTCACAGACACAGTCAAATTCATACTGACAAAGACCTGAAAAAGTACAATAATTACCAAGAATATGTTAGGCAATACTTTTATTTTTATTTTATTCTTATTTTGTTTCCCGAAGGTTTGAAGGGGTGGTTAATGTATTATACATTGAGAAGTCCATTAATCTTTTGATTAGCATTTGTTTTCCTGTATTTTCCTTAGAGACAAACCAACAAATGAGGAATGTTCTTAATTTGATCTCTGGAGTAATCATAGATATGGATATTGTATCATTTAATAAATTCACTAAACAACTAGTCATTTTTTAATGTACATTTCTATGCACCAAGAATGCAACAACTGGCTTCTTAATTTTACTGAAATTTTATTTCCAATCTAATGTGGCTGCTTATTGTATATAGTCTTGGGCTTTTTAATAGGAGTAAAATCCAAGTAATTTGTCTTAAAAAAAAAAGTTGAAATCCTTCCCAGTTGCATTAAAACTGATGTGAAACCTGCTTTTTAAAACATAGACTATAAAAGCAACACTCTTGGCTGTTATAGCCCACACACAAATCTCTCTCAATATGCAGCAGTTTTCCCTAAGCAGACTTCATTGTTTCTAGTACACTCACCTTGCCCTGTGACTCTGCCAGGTATAGCTGATAGGTAATAGAAGCTGTCTTTTTTTTTTTTTAAGATTTTATTTATTTGTTTGACAGAGAGAGAGATCACAAGTAGGCAGAGAGGCAGGCAGAGAGAGGGAGAAGCAGGCTCCCTGCTGAGCAGAGAGCCCAATGCAGGATTCGATCCCAGGATCCTGGGATCATGACCTGAGCTGAAGGCAAAGGCTTAACCCACTGAGCCACCCAGGCACCCCCAATAGAAACTGTCTTTAAAAGACATCTTATCTTCCCCATTTAGAAACTCTTCGCCTGAATATTTTTCCATCCCTTTGCACTAGCTCATCTGTAGACAAACAAATCACTGCCTCAGTCATCTGACCCTCTAAAGACTGAAGCTAAAGTACATGTTTTTTTGAACTCCCTTTTTAGGCAAAGGAATGTGGTTTACAACCTTTCTCTGTGACCTGCTTGTCAGGCAGTGTGGGAGCAGAGGAGGTATGAAACTTGTCAGGAAAGACAGCCCATATTTCTGACACAGAAGTTTATAACACAGAGTCCCCTTCTTTTTGATACCTGTACTTGATTTGTGTGGATGGAAAGTATTTCTCTATGGAGGTGGTTTTTCTTAAACATGAATATAATGCAGTAAAGATATGATAAGTCCCTGAGTACTACCTCATAATTAGGTGTATTTTGAAAGAGATGGTGTTTAGTACATTTAAATCCCTTCTCCGTCCTTCTTCTGTTCCATTTAAAAATGCTTTCAATACCAGTGCTTGTACAGCTACATAATTCCATAAGAATGGTGCTGCAGACACACAAAGAAAAAGCAATTGAGTACAGAGACAAAATTAGTTGCTACATACCAATATTTCACAAGACTTTAAGTATTTCATTTAATTAACATTTTCTTTGAATCACACTACATATTTTTCAGGGAAAGAAACTTCTATTCATTTTATCTGATCTAAAAATACAAATATGCATGAAGAAATCTAAGCAGCATTGGGGAAAATGAAAGCAACAGTACAGAATGTTTTGTGGGCATGAATTCGGGCAGGAGGCAGAATGTGTTTTGAGATAGGAAAAAAATGTTTTCCATTTGGGGATACCCCAAATCAGCCACAATCTGACCTTTATGTCAAAGGGCTTTAAGGCATTAAAAGCATGCATGTGAGCATAGTTTTTAAAATACCCATAATTATTAGGAAATATTTCCTGTATGCCCTGTGAACGTAAAATAGGGTCTATTTAAGGATACGAGAACTTAGTATATTCTTGCCTTTTTTGGATAGCTACTATCAATATTAGCTCTAGTGAAAGAGTAAAGTTAAGTTGTCCTAAATGTTTCAATAACTTCTTTGTATATTTTCCCCTGTGACAGCATAATACCTCTTCAAACCTTATTTACTTCTCTACCTTCCCATATAAAACTAGGAAGAGGCCATATATTTCTGGCTTCATACCCTCATCTTCAAACCATCAAGGAAAGCTGTCATTATCACTCAATAAACTGCTTCTTACTCAAAACTCATGCTATTTACTGATCCCACTCTTTCCCATACTTTAGGTGTAAGCTGCTGAACCCCACATCACTGCCATTTTCCTCAATGAATCAGTGCTTTGCTCACTTTGGTATAGTCTATTCCAGAGTAACTATTGGTTAGATAACTGGAAGTTGGTGAAATCAACACAATGGAGCAGACTGCATTCATGCTTCTTAGCCTCATCTTCTGACATAGTCAAGTTATGCTAGCTTACGCAGGGCTATGAAGTAGAAACAAACATCTCATAAAATTTATTGACTTAAGAGAACCAGGTTTATTTTTTATGCTCACTACC
This sequence comes from Ailurus styani, assembly GCA_002007465.1. Lineage (NCBI taxonomy): Eukaryota > Metazoa > Chordata > Mammalia > Carnivora > Ailuridae > Ailurus > Ailurus styani. Next base: position 11,192,355 of record LNAC01000004.1, on the reverse strand, counting down.
TGTTTACCACAGGTTGACTGGATAAGGTGCTGGGTGAGAACTCTGCCCACTACAGTCACTCAGGGACCTGGACAGACAGAGCAGCTCTCTTGAATGTTGACTTTATACTTGCACTTAATCCATCAGTAGATCTTTTCAGTTCTCTCTCCAAATTCTGTGCTGCATCGAACAATTTTTTACTGTCCCTGTGCCATAGCCTCCTCTTTTGGCTTCCATTCCTGCCCCTCTCAGGCACTCTTCAATAGTAGGGTAGGTCTTCAACCAGCAATCACTTCCACTCAGTAATTCATTAGCCAAACTAGTTCCAGGGCCTAGTGGCATCTGGGAAAAGGTCATCTTGCCTTGTGCCTACACATTTTATGGACAACATGTAACTACCACAGAGTCTGTCTTGTATTTCTTCTCAATACTGCCTCCATAGTTCTTCAGACTCCTCAACTTCATTTGAGCTGACTGGAAATGTGTTCACATCTTGTCATTACCTGGAACTGCTACAACACAAAGACTTCAGATTCTGGAATTCCCCCTTCTGGCCCCTGCTTCCTACCGTCTCCCAAGTCCTGTGTTAAGAATAGATATAAAAGCAAACAAGGCATATGACTTGGCCTTGAAGAACTCACAGGACTGTTGGGAGAATCAGGAAAGTAACACTTCTTCTACAATGTGATAAGTAGGAAGAATGTGTTGAGGGCAAAGACCATGAGCTTTACCCAGCATCGGGGTTAAAGAACAAGGGAGGAAAGTGAGGGCATCTTTCCTGAGCAGAGTGGTGCTACAGCTGAGTCTTCAAGTTAGAATCAGATTCAGCCATTAGACAGTGGAAACTGCATGTGTAATTCCCAGCCAAGCAGTAAGGACAGCTATAGCATAAGGAGCATGCCAGGAGCCTAGAAATGAAGATAGAGTGGCAGGTTGATGGGAATTCATAAAAGATTTTAAATACAGTGGTAGTGACTGGGTTTTTATCCAAAAGGCAATAGGAAACCTTTAAACCAAACAGAGTTGTATCCTAATCAAGATTTATATTTTTAAATATAATATGTTTCATTCAAGTTTGCTTATTGGCCAATATTTCATAGTCATTAGAAATACTTCATTGACTTCTAAACTGAAACTACAATCTTAAATTAAATGAACAACAGTAAATTTCTACAAAAATATGATTTAAAAACAAGATTTTGTTTTTAATTCTGTCAGTGTAACCCCCAATATCATAATACAAATGGGTTGTCCTTTTAAAATGCTTTCTTCGGGGCACCTGGGTGGCTCAGTCATTAGGTGTCTGCCTTTGGCTCAGGTCATGATCCCAGGGTCCTGGGATAGAGCCTATCGGGATCCTTGCTCAGCAGGGAGCCTGCTTCTCCCTCTCCCACTCCCCCTGCTTGTGTCCCCTCTCTCACTGAATCTCTCTCTGTCAAATAAATAAATAAAATCTTTAAAAAAATAAAATAAAATGTCTTCTTCTTGGGTCTATTTCAATACGTTTTTATTTATTCACAAAGTTAAATCATATCTTTATGCCTGATAATTCTAGCATACACGTTTTTCAATACTGTAATTATTAAAACAAAAATTAAACAGAAGTAATAAGCTGTAGTCCCTATAAACCTAAATCTTCATGGCTTAGGCGAACAGCAAATTTTCCTAGAACAGAACATTTTTTCCCCAAATCTGCAAAAACAAAGAAACTAATTTGGTTTCAATTATCTTACAATGCAGGTGTAAGGTGTTCAAAAATAAAAGGTCCATGCATCTTGATGAAACTATAAATGATAGTGGTCTGAGTTTAAAAACCTGGAGTTGAGAAGATTGCTCTCATTATGAAATCCTGAATAGAACATTGTTAATTTTAAAAATTTTATCATTTTCCATTTATCTCTGGATATCTTTGGCAATCAAATGGCTAATAAAATTTTTTCTAAAATCTATGCAATTTTTTAAAAAACCTAGTTGTCCTCTCCACAATTACTCATTCTTTCCACTTGGCAGATTCAGACTGAGCTAATGGTTCTGTAAGTAGACATATTGATTAGCTTGAAGTCAATTTCTAACCTATTCCAGCATTTAGCTTTCTTGACCATTTTGTGGGTTTTGTTTTGTTGTGTGTGTGTTTTTTTTTCCATTTTGTGGAAGTCGTTCATGTCTTATTTCACACCTCAAATTGGATAATTCTGACCTTTCTAGTCTTACACTTTTGAGAATACATTTTTTTTTCTTGTTTTCTTTTGTTTATGTTGACTTGAAGTAAAATATGTGAAAGTACTTTTTCTGGGAGGGAACGAAACAGAACAGTGTGGCCTGCCCTACCTGGCTGCTAGCAGAGGCAAATTCCAAAATAGGCGATCACAAGAAAGATCTTCAATAGTACTATGGAGTAAGCAATAAGCTATAGATTGGAAACGAGAGCTAGAGAGACAGCTGTAAACTGGAAAAGGAAATCACAAGAGTACCAAACTCCACCAATTAGAGGCTGTAGGCAGAAGGGAAACCATAGAAATGAAACTCTCAATCTCTCAATCGAAAACAAGTGGGGGTGGAAGAGGATGTATTTGTTGCTAGGTAGAGCTCAAGACCAATCTAATCACAAACTAAACACAAACACTGAATTCCAGCCCTGACATTTTCCTATTATTTTAGTATTTGTGATTCCCAAAATTAAAGACTGGACCTTAGATAGCAAACTAGTCTGGAAAATAGCACAGGCAATTCAGAAAAATTATTGCTTTATTGCTTTAACTACCAATTTTATGAAATACTGTGGCCTCTTAGAATTGCTTTATTATTACTGCTGCTCTTTTATTTTGTTGGCCTATTTATATCAATACTTTATATATTTAAAAAGTCTTGATCTTTATAAATTTCATTTTTAAGTCTCATTTGGACTTGGAAGTCAGAACCAGATGGAATATATTTTTCAGGCTTTTAGTGAAAACCAAAGCCCATCGCAGGCAAGTAGGGGGAAAAAACAGATAAAGCACTATTGAATTGTCTTCTTCATCAATAAAACAAGAAATAAAATATCACTTTAATGCTTTCTTCTAAGATCCAGTGTCCTCGAACAAAAACTCTTGGAGCTCTGGGCGATTTCTTTGCATGTCTGTCACAGACTTCCCATCCACTTCTCACCTGCGCCTTTTCAATCCTTTTCACTCCTTAGTATAAGAAACTAAATGAGCATGTTCCGGTGCAGACTTCCTCTGTAACTTCCTCAACAGTCTTATTGTTTGTTTGTTTGTTTGTTTGTTTGTTTGTTTGTTTGTTTGGGATTCCCTAGTTTGTTATTTGTTCGGGATTCTTATAAAGCCACTTACAAGGGACAAAAATTCATGTTTCTGACGTTTGGCCTCAGACATCCTACAAAGAACCTTCTTGCTTGGAATAAGATAATAACTTTATTCACCTTTAACACTTTCTCACCGTTAACACCTTAAGGTGGAAGAGCAAGTTAGAGGGTGCAAAACGCTTTCACACATCCTCCCATTTCATCTTCACCACGAGACCGAGAAGCTGAGCAGGGCAGGCTTCTCCTTTTACAAATAAGCAGTCTGGGGATGGGGAAAGAATCTACGCAGCTCAAATCCAGCTCTCTCAGCCCTTGGCCTGAATTTTGTATACCATGCACCTGCCTTTAGATTATTTCATGTCATTTTCAATTATAAATAGTATGATCAGATTTGCATCTCAAAGAGATACAAGGAGATACATTTAAGAGAAGCAAGTTTGCAAGTACAGAGGTCAGGTGGTCAGAAGTTTTGGCAAGGCATGAAACAGATCTCAACTAGCTCTGAGGTGACTGAATGGGAAAATATTTAGGAAATAAACATGGCATTTAAGATGTTACCAGATTGTGAAGCCCCTTTACCAAAACAAACATTAAGTAGGTTCGAGTTAACTCTGTTGCCAAGTTAGTTTTTATGTGATTTAAGTAAAACTTTCAATGTAATGCCTTTAAGTTATCAACACCAAACGAAGTGTAAGTTAACAAAGATGTATCTTTATTCGTCAGAGATTTGCTCACTGGAAGAGTTAAGCACAAAATTGGAAAGCAACAAATCAGTATAAGAAAGACTTAGAAAGCCAACGTTCTTCATTGGCCTTCACTCTCCTGCACTATTTTATGTCTTCTCTTTCCTTATCGCATCCTGTCAACCGCCAGGCTTTCTCTTAAGATACAGTAGAGGCAAGAAAGATAGCCAGAGGAGATCTGTTTCATCTTTCTCTTTCCAGTGTCACCTCCTTACTTCTACACCCACAAACTCTGCCATCCCTCCTGGAGTGGAAGATGAGGCCCTGCCTCTGAGACCAACCACTACTCCTAAATGTAAACCCACCCCTTCTCAGGAACGTTGCATCCCCAATTGTCTTTTCTCTTCAGCAAACATTTGTTCCTCTCCACTCCACTATTCCTGTCAGCATACAGTGATATCTGAATTTTAACTTCCATAAAAATCTGTTTCTTGACTATACATCCTTATCCGAAGAATGCCTCATTCTGTGTTGTCCTCATCAGCCACTCAGTACAAAACTGTCCCCCACATTTGCTGTTTCCACTTACTAACTTCCTAATCTTTCTCAGTCTCTTCTCATGAAGATTTGGTATTCACCATGCTCTATAGTAGCTCATTTAGCCCAAGCCACTGTTCATAATTTACCAGTGAAAAATAAATTTCTTATCTTTTAGGCATTTAATAAGAAAAAATTTAAATTATTTATATGAATTTGCATAAAATAATTAAAATTAATTATATAAAGGAAAATAAAAGTATTTTGTTTATAATTATATCATTGATATAGAGTTTTGTAAGGTATGGCATAAAAACTTGCTCCTATGAATTCTGGCATGCATGATATCAAATTAAATAAGCAGTTTTCCTTTTTTCTTTTCTTCTTTTCTTCATCCCATCCTTTCTTCCTTCTCTCATTTCTTCTTTTTTCATTCTGTTTATCTGTTGCTTCTTTTTTTTTTCTAATCAATTGAGTATCTTTGGTTCTAGCTCAGATAGGACTAAATCAGTCAGATTTCAATGATGGCAAGAGAATTGTGGCTCAATGTAGTAGCATCGTACTAATCTCTAAAATTGTTTTTAGTTGTGTAGAAGACAAATTATGTGTGATTTCTGAAGAAGCTTTGTCAAGCTCTAGGAAACTAGTTTAATTATGAAAAATTAAATTTTCTTTAATGATCTCTTCTTTTGAGTGTTTAATATAAAATTACATTTGCTGAGTCATGAACTTGGCTCTTAGATTTTCAAGTGGTTTTTAGAATTTTAAATTATTATATGTAAGTGTAATTTCAGACTTCCTTCAGTTTTTGGCTTTTAAGTCATTTAAAAATTAAAAATTATCAGTGGAATTTTACCTCTTTTAATTAAAATGAAACAAAGGTAATGGATTTCCTCCCTACACTCTGAACACATCTTAACTGCATTGTGGCATTGATACATACACACAGTTAATCTGTGTTAGTTTTATAAACAGCAGACCAAAATGCGACTTCTCTTGCTTTAGCATTTCAATAATATGATGTAATGGTGTAATTATTATTCATATAACAACATCTTCACATTATAATATGAATAAAAGGAAAATATTTCTTATTCTCATTTTCCTTTAAAGTCCTATTGGGGTTTCTAGGGAAATGTTGGAAAATGTAAAAGGGAACATGACTTCGGCTCAAAAACCACAGTTTAGAATTATCTGAGCCTCTAGGAACTGTCAGCAACTCCCATTATTTAAATTCAACTTCCGGGCGCCTGGGTGGCTCAGTGGGTTAAAGCCTCTGCTTTCAGCTCAGGTCATGATCTCAGGGTCCTGGGATCAGGCCAGCATCAGGCTCTCTGCTCAGCGGGGAGCCTGCTTCCCCCTCTCTCTGCCTGCCTCTCTGCCTCCTTGTGATCTCTCTCCCTCTGTGAAATAAATAAATAAAATCTTTTTAAAAAATAAATAAATAAATAAATTCAACTTCCATGTGGGAAAGGCACGTGAGAGGTAAAACTGGCATACAAAAGGCAAAATAGACAAGTTGTACCAATTAGAGAATAGAATGGAGAGTTTTGATTTAAAAATTTCTTTCTGTTGTTTAAGTGGAATGTATCCTTCATTGGAAGGTAAACTCAAAATTCAGCTTTTCTGTGACAACGAAATAATAAATTATGGAAGTTATTCAAAATGAAAAAAATGTTTATATTTGAAAATATTGCTGTTTATAATTTGGTAATCAAGGTAATTTTAGTTACAACAGATGTATTGGATGTTATCACTGATAAGTCTTTTTTTCTATGTAAACAAAGTGGAAAAATTTAAGTCTGTCAAGAATTATTTTGTCATCTTACCTACTTAGGGGAAAAAAACTGAATACTAGATTGATAGTAACTATAAAATAGGGAAAAATGTATTCTAGATTTTGTAAAAAATCAGATTAAGGCCTACATAAAATTTGTGTGATTTTTTTTCAATTTTAGAGTAATTTAAATAAGTTTAGAACCAATATATATGGGTCATATATAAACTTAGAAGTCTCATTCTTTTCGTTGATACAGTCTGATGTTTTAGGGACTGCCTGTTTTATTTCAGATAATACACATGGAGGTTTCTATTCAGACATGTTTATACTGTTTAATGTTTATGTTATGCTTAATTTAAATGGGACACCTTATATATCTGTCAAAGAAATATACTAGAGAGCTAATGGTTAAGAAAATGGGAAACACGCATAGTCTGGAATACATACTGCTATGTTGTGAAAAAATGAAAATACAAAAAAGAAGCATGCCTTAACAATTGCAGAATATATGCCGGTATAGAAAATAAATAGTAAAAGATTTGAAGGCAGATTTGGAGAAAATTAAAAGTAGATCTAAGGTTGTGTAGATGAGTAATGCAACCAATATCTGAGGTGTGGAAAATGATGTGAAAATACATATCCTTAGAATTTATTAATAGCATTAATTGGAATGTTATTATTCATCTTTTACTAAGTAAAGCTATACTTACAAATGACTTGAAAATCTCAGAGGCTTATAGCATCAATGGCATAATTCTTGCTCTCATGGCTTTCTCCCAATTGTGGCTCTGCCCTAAATATCATTTCATTCTAGGATTGGTTAAAGGAACCACTCCTATTCTGGAAAATGTCTTTTTTTAATGCAAAGGGAAAGAGCAAGAAAGTAGAAATCCACATGATGGCTTTATATAGCTTCTCATTTCCATTCACATTTCAATGGCAAAAGCAAGTCGCAAGACCAACAGTGGTATCATGGAATTCAACAGAAATATGGCTATGGAAAGGAATATATGGTCCTTTTATCAGAAAGGGTAGAAAATAATGGGAAAAAAATAAAACAACCTACTATAAATTTCATATGCCAAAAGTTAGAGCAAACACATGTCAGAAGTCAATCTCTGAACAATGACAGGCATGAGTCTTCATTAATACTGAAATATCTGGTCTTTGCCTTGGAAATTAACAAAAATGAGTAGGATAGCTTGATAAAGTAAAACTAATTTTAAAAAGGAATGCAAATTTTACATCATAGGTAGAAGTATGATACATGACAATAAAAATGCAAAGTGTGAACTATAGTAATTAAAACTATAATGTCATAAAGCTCTTAATTGTTCATGAAGCAATAGATTAAAAATGCATATTGTAATTCTTAAACCAAACACTAAAATAAAACCAAGAAAAATTAAGAGATAAGATAAAATGAATAAAACAAAATATTTGATTCACCTAAACAAAACAAAAAGACAAAAAAAGATAACAGAGAAGCCCAAAAAAGATTGGCCAAATATGAATCAAGTACCAAGATGGTGGACTTAGAACCAAACATATCAATAATTGCATTAAGATAAATGGACTAAGCACCCTGATTAAATGCAGACATATTCAGACTGAAGAGAAAAAAAAATCAAGATCCATCTCTGTGTTATTTTCAAAAAATACCCTTTAAACATGTTATCGAGGGGCACCTGGGTGGCTTAGTGGATTAAAGCCTTCGGCCCAGGTCATGATCTCAGGATCCTGGGATGGAGTCCCGTATCGGGCTCTCTGCTCAGCGGAGAGCCTCCTTCCCCCTTTCTCTCTGTCTGCCTCTCTGCCTACTGTGATCGCTCTCTCTGTGTCAAATAAATAAATAAGATCTTTTAAAAAAAATGAAAAATAAAATAAAATAAACATGTTAACGAATATGTTGGGTGTAAATGAATAGAAACAATAAGCAAACAAAAGCTGGCATAGCTATATAAATATCAGAACGAAGTTGACTTCGAGATGAATAGTCTTACCAGAGATTAAAAGGGGCATTTCATAATGATAAAAGGGTCACTTCTTTAAGAAGACATAAGACTATTTAATGTTTATATACCTAATATCAAAGCTTCTAAATACAAGACAGGATGAAAGAACAAAGCAAAAGAGAACTAGAAACAATTTTACACTCAGTGAGAGATTTTAAAACTCCTTTCTCAGGAAAACATAGAACAATTAAACAAAAGCTCAGTACAATTAGAGATGATTTTAACAATATCAACCATCAACTTAAGCTCATTAACATTTATAGAAACTTACTCCTCAAAAGAGGTTACAACTTCTAAGATGCATATGGAATATTCGAAAAGATAGACCAGGTTCTGAGCCATAAAACAAGTTTCAATAAATTTCAAAGGAATTAAATTAACAGAATACATTCTTTATCCATGATAGAATTATTAAACATGAATAAAAATAATATAACTTGGAAAACTCTCAAATAGTTGGAAGTTAAAAACCTACTTATAAAATAATCCATGGGTCAGAGAAAAAAAACACAAAAGATGTTAAAATATATGTTTTGAACATAAATACATGAAAACACAATATATCCATATTCGTGGGATGCAGTTAAAACAGTCTTTACAAGAAAATTCATAGATTCAAATGACTATGTTAGGGGCGCCTGGGTGGCTCAGTGGGTTAAAGCCTCTGCTTTCGGCTCAGGTCATGATCTCAGGGTCCTGGGATCGAGGCCGCATCGGGCTCTCTGCTCAGCAGGGAGCCTGCTTCCTCCTCTCTCTCTGCCTGCCTCTCTGCCTACTTGTAATCTCTTTCTCTGTGTCAAATAAATAAATAAAATCTTTAAAAAAAAATGACTATGTTAGGAAATAAGAAAGATATAAAATCAAGCTTCCATTTTAAGAAACTAGAAAAATAATGAATTAAACCCTAAGTATATGCACGAAGGAAATTATAAAAATAAGAGCAGAAATCAATAAATTAGAAAATTTAAACAGCCTTGTGTAAAGAAATCAAATAATACTACTATCATACCCAAACGCTTTTTCTAAAACAGAGGAAGTCGGAACACTTCCAGCTCATATCATGAGACAATTTTAAGCCTGATAGTAAGACCAAACAAGGACAATATAAGGAAAGAAAATTATAGCCAGTCTATCTTATGAACATGGCTTTTAAAAAATTGAACAAAATATTGTCAAATGAAATCCATCATTACATAAAAGGATTATATACCATGATTAAGTTGGACTTATCCCAAGAATGGGAGGTTGGCTGACCATAAGAAAATCAATCAACATATTTCACTACACTCATAGGTCATGAAAGAAAACTCACGTCCATAGGGGAAAAACAGAGATAGAAGCTCAACCTCTACTTCACATCATCTGACAGTTTTCACATCCGACAGGAAATTGATACCCAAAATATATTAAAAATTCCTGAAACTTGGGAATAAAAAAAGAAACAAGAATAATTTTTACCTTGCAACCCGGTTATACCACTGCTAGATATTTGTCCAAGAGATATAAAAACTAATATGCACAAAAAGTCTTTCACGAGAATACTTATGGCAGCTTTATTAATAAAAGCACAGTTATTGTTTCCAGCTAGTAATTAAAAGCAATCATGTCTTTCAACAAGAAAATGGATAAATAAGCTATGATATATTCATTCCTTTGAATTCCAAGCAGTACAGAGAAATAAACTCCTGATCCACAAAACCGCCTAAATTAATCTCAAAAGCTCTGATGCTGAGTGGAAAAAGTGGGCACCATAATTAAATATTGTGGGATTCCATTGATGTGATATTCTAAAATAGTTAAAACAAATCTGGGGTAACAGAAGTCAGATCACTGATCTGTCTGCACAGAGAGATAGACCAGCAGATGATGGCTGGGAGGGGCATGAAGGAATCTTCTCGGATGGTAGAATTGTTCCTTGTCTTGATATGTGTTCTTCAAAATTGATCGAAAGATAAAGTTAAGACCTGAGCATTTCAATGAATATAAATTTTACAGCGATTTTTAACAAAATAAATGGCATTGAATAACTGAACACTATTTCTCACTGTGTTTTCACAAATATCATAACACAGGTTTGGATATTATAAGAGGCCCAGGAGGCACTTTAGTGGGTCAGGAGTAGTAGGATCCACTGGCACATCTGGTGTGAAGACCCATGTTGGGTGGTGATAAAGGAACTTCGGTAACCTCCAGATAAATGACTGGGGCAAGGAAAGTTGAAAGAGAAGTAATTTGATTACCTCTTAATAATCCCCTAATCCAGAATCTTAAAGGATTAAATCAGCTCTAACTAAGGGCAGCACATTTGATAAAATATGCTTTCAGGAGCTCTGCCTCCTCTACCCCTCAAATTTCCCTCAGTCACTTGCTAAAAATCCAAGTTTCTATAGAATAGCGGGAAATAATTATTTTACTTCCCAAAATAAAAGGATTAAAATGCAAATGCATAGTTGAAATAATACTTTAGAATACATGAATTTTATTCCTGTAAAATCTGTGGATGAACACAAATGATTAAGAACTGACCCTTCTCATTTCTGATAACAGAAAGAACAGGAAGAAGAAACAGTCCAATTCAATACACACTTACCGAGCATCTACCGTGTGCTAAATCAGTGGTTTTCAAGCTTTTATGACTGTGACCTTTAGTAAGAAATGAAATTTATATTGCAGCTCTGTGTAGCTATACATATGGATAACTAAAACAGTGTTATAAAATAAAACCTATACTTGCTAAATGAGATGCACTCAGTGTTTTCTATTCTAGTATGTTCTGTTTCATGTTTACAAAAACTCTAGTAAGTGACCCACTAACTCCATTTCATTACCCACTAATAAACTGCGAATTGTCGTTTGAAAAACACGGTGCTATCCTTGCTACCCAGAATGCGGTCTGTGGACCTGCAGCGACAGTAGGTGGGGTCTTGTAAGAAAATCATAACCTCAGGCCACACCTCTCACCTGCTGAATCAGAGCCTGCATTTTAATCAAACCTCCAATTGCTCCCCATGCACGGTGAACTGCGCCAAACAATGCGGGGAGAGAATGCATGGGACAGACACTTCTTGGTATCATTTAGGGCTGAGATTCTGACACAGGGATGATCCCTCTTTTAGAATATACATATCCAAACATCAAGGTTACAATTCAGTATCTCCAAGGATATCCCAGGGCAGTTATCCTAAAAACTATAAATAATGAACAAAGAAAATCTACCAGAGCTTCTGAGCCTCATTAAGAACCACTGGTCGACTTGGTTAAATGAAAACTATGTACTGATTTGTTTATTACGAAGGTGCAAGCCTGTGCTTCAGGTAATATAGAAAGATTTTACTTTCGTTTTCATTGTGGATGACTTCATGTAAAATTATTTTATTCCCAGAATACTTATTGATAGAAGCATTGCTACTACTACTTCTGAATTTGCCGCTTTATCCATACGGGAGAATTTGCAAACATTTTGATTCTACCGATGACAGCCCATTTATTGAAATGTAATACGACTTCCAGTAGAAATATTATTAGTTGTGCTGAGTTAGCACAACTCATTCCCTAGGTCACTTCCAGTAGATCCCTAACCAAGGATCTCTACAGCAAAAGAGAATGGGGCTGCCCCTAAGCGACTATAACTGCTCATTAAGGACCTTCCAGTTGCGTTAGTATGTTTCCTGAGTGGTGGGAAGTTTCAGTCTGGAAGCTGCTAATCTTGCTAACACTAAAAGGCTCTCTCCCATTAGCAGCTTCTGTGTTGCATTAATAATAAGAGAGTAATAAAGAGACCGCAGCTGTTTGGTCTCTCCTGAGGAGAGACCGCAGCTTCCTTCTTATCCCTATGGTCCACTCTAATGGTCTTGCCTGTATTAAAGTAATAGAGTGGATAATAAGTGCAGTCTATTCCATCAAGTTCTAAAATTCCTTCTTTCTAGAGAGGAATACCTTTCTCAAGACTTCCAAATTTAAAACTATATAATCCACACTTTTGCAATTGAAGTTGATCTGCTTATTCAGAACTTTTTTGACATGTAAGTGCAAACCATCAAGTACGGGGCGGAGGGTGGAGGGAGTTGCTTTATAAAAAATAAATATTTCTACCTTTCCTGGAAAAACTATAAAACAGAGAACTTCCTTAGATGTCTTCCTGTCTTTTTTCTTTTCTTTTCTTTTCTTTCTTTTTTTTTTTTTTGGTAAATTAAATCACTTACCTTCACAGAGGTAAATTGAAGAAAATCAAGGAATAAAGACCTCTGCTTTAGTAAATATTAAAAACTCTCTTGCTAATAGACAAAGAAGAAATGAGGAAAATATCATATTAAAACAAAATAAGTCAGATCGGATTTGTTAGTTTCAGGGTGCATGTTAATATACGTGTCTTTGTTAAAGATGTTATCTTATTAGGACCCATAAAGATTGGAGCCAATGTCATACTTAATAGCTTAGGTTCTTTTTCTATTGAAAATACCTAACCTTTGGTAGAAGTTCATTTTTTAAAGATTCTCTTGATTTAAACATCCATTTTGAAGTGTACTATCTGTCCACAGAATAAAATCGTCTATTATAATAGGTTGTCGCAATTTTTCATCTATAACCAAAATTATTTTTCTTTCAACTACATGTTTTTTAATTGGGTAAATATTAATCCATCATCTCAAAAGTGCTACTCAGATTTTCATTCCTTGGAGTCAACAAAATATTTGAGTCCAACTTAAACTATTGTGTCCTGATTTTGAAAAGTTATTGTTGTAATTAAGTTATATATTGCATATTTCTATATTTATAATTTATAGGAGAAAAAAGATCAATAGCAATATATAATTATCATCAGTGAGAATATATATTTTTAAAATGAAATATGTTCATAACCCTCCTAGAGGAAATCACTATGATGGGCTCTGTACAATATTTATACAAAATTCAAGAAATTACTGTATAAACCAACTGGAAGCAGTTTTCTAAAAACTTATTATCAATATATTTTCCTTCTAAGTATGAAGCATCTTGAGAAAAAAAGACATATCTAATGTCAGGGCTGCCTATCTAAACATTTTTAATTATGTGTAAAAGCTTTTGAAAGAAAAAAAAGTCTGTAATTTAAGAAAGAGAAGAAGCTAAGTATTCTTTATAAAATAAACACTAGATATTTCCTCTAGGCAAGTAACAATCTAAATCCCTTTTAATTAATAACTCTTTCATATGGTCTACTTATTAGCCAAGCTCTTTTGATAAATCCAGTAAACCCTCTGGTTTGTTGTTTCCTTTTGCTTGTTAAAAGCTGAAGTGTTTACTACATACCAACGGGTGGCATATTATTGGTAGTGTTTTCCTTAAATTTAGGAAAGAAAGGAGGTAACTAAGACATTCTTTGAAGCCCCAAAGAGCAAACAGGTCTATTGGAAAAGTAGCAGCTTTAATATAGAATAGTCTTAGAGTGTTGGTATTAAGCACACTTATCTGAATTCTTTTTGTTTATTTTCTTCTGTTCTCTAGTTCATGAAGGCTCAGGAGAAACCAGTCAAAAGGAGACTTCAACCTGTGATATTTGCCAGTTCGGTGCAGAATGTGATGAAGATGCCGAGGATGTCTGGTAACCTGTTCTTTTTATTCTTTAAACAAATTATAGCATGGATTAATTTCTTTTTACTCCATCAACCATTTCCTAAAAGACATTTTCAGCATCTTTTTCTTATCCAGTTCCTAAGGGGGGAAAATGAGGGCTATGATAACAGCAAGGAGTTTCTGAAGCTGAATTAAGAGCTGGACTAGCCAGGCAGCTGCTAAGAGCATTAGTTGATAGATACATTTAAGATACCACTTAGACCCCCCAATACTGTCAATGTTAAGAGATGGAAAGAAAGATCCTATTTATCAGAACATCCCTCAAGAACCATGGTCAATAAACAATGGACAGTTGTTAATCTGCTTTCTAAGATGGTAGGTCTGGGTAACTACAGAGAATTTATTTAAGGGTTTATGCTTGTGCACACCCATAGCTGAATTGGGAAGGCGGTGAAGCAAAGAATGACTTCTGCGCTTCTCTCTAGGATCCACTTCTCTCTTCATCTGAGCAATATTCAGCTTCTTCTGAAAAGATATGCTGAACAAATAATGAATAAAATTCATTATCTTGCATGAGTCCCAAAATGTCAGTCTTCTAGGGCATCCACATGTATTGGTCCTGCCCTAATCGTACCCAAAGGGAGCAACGCAGTGTTCAGAGTGAGGTCTTCGGGGCATGATAGTGGAAAGAGGCAGAGTTCCCCCTCATCTACACACCTCACTTATACCCATGTATCTTTCAGGAAAACAAGTGCCTTTTGTTTTCTTCATTATGCAGACTATGTTTGTCTAGAAGAGTTTATGATCGTTTTGATCAAGTTGGCTAAGAAATTAAATCTTCTCACCACAAAAAAAAAAATGAAATCGTAATTATGTGACATGACGAAGGTGTTAGTTAACACAATGGTGGTAATCATACTGCAATATATAAGTGTATCAAATCAACACATTGTACACCTCAAATCTATACAATGTTATATGTCAATTATATCTCAATAGAGATGGAGGAAAAAACAATTTTGATCAAAGAGGGAGCAGTTCATCTAAGGGACAAAAAGAAAAACTAAAGGCAAGATAATTTTGGAAAGAACGAAACAGTCTACACTTAAAACATTTTAAGGATTTTTAGGATTCCAAGGGAGCAACTGGAGTTCTTAGGGTAAATTAATCAGGTTATCTGTAGGTAAACACTATAGCCTGGTGAAATAGCCACCCATTAATAAAGACAAACATCAGTAGAGTTTCCGTACCTATCAAAAATTTCTCACCAATGGATACCTAGCAGCCAGGCGGGAGTTTATGTACTGATTTGACCATCCTGAGGTAAATAAATATTTTCTTAAGAACATCCTGGGCATCTTAAGGGCTAATGAATATATTGTTTCCCAACCTGGCTGATTATCAGAATTACTTTGGAAATTTTTAAAACACACTTAATCTTTAGTTCCACCCCAAAATTAATGAATCAGAATTCCAGAGAAGTAGGACTTAAAAATTGTACTTATCTAAAACTTCCCAAATGACTATGAAACACTGCTCTAAAATAAATGACTGACTCAAAGAATCTTTGCTCCCTAAATGCTTTAGGGGTCCATATAGTCATAGTCATTATATATTAAGACACAGATAGGAAATGTATCTTTTAAATATCCCATTTTCAATGTTTTCTGGTGACCACATCTGTAGTTCAACATCATTTTTAAAACTGTTAATTATCTTGCTGTCAATTACTTTACTTTAGAAAAAATTCACATGGGAATTTTTTCTAATTTTCTCTTAAGAATTTCCATTCCCCTAGTTTCTCATCTCTTCAGTGATCATCTTTAGGTAACATAGTTGGCTTTGAAAATGCAAGGATTTAAGAAATGAGATAAATAGCAGCTAAAAACTACTGGTTGCTTACTATGGGTTTTGGTCCATCTGTATACTTTTTCTTCTTAGTTACCTTCAAAATAACCCTAGGGATAGATTCCACCATTATTTCATTTTTCAAAGAGGAAACTGAGTTTTGAGGTGTTTAAGTGGTGGGCTAAAATGAAGATATGAGGTGAAAGTAACTAGAAGGAGTTAGCATTAACAATTCAACCAAGGGTGCAATTAAAATATTTCTTTCCTGCCATATCTGGAATAAGTAAGATAGCCAGATTGCGAGCAGTTTAGATATAGGGACTCAAGACCTGCAGGGTTGGAGCTGGTGACAAGAGATACCTGCAGCAGACAATGGGAAAATGTGCCAGCAGGCAGTGTCACTCCTGGTATTCTAGCAAAAGTTCAGATCTATGGTATGAGGGCAGGTGGAATGAGGAGATATGGAAAGGCTGGTGGCATCAGAAAGATTCAACAGTAGGTCCTAAGTCCCAGTCTTCAGAAAAAGAAACTCAGTTACAAAGGGAACAAGGAGAAGCGCAAAGCAGAACTTCAATTATCAAGGAACTGGTTATCAGTCAGGAAAACAGAGACAGATACGGGTGAGACTGGATAGATACCCACTTGCCTGAACTGGGGTAGAAAGCCAAAGCTTGGTTACAAGGGGCTGAGACAAGCGTCTAGATCTCAGAAATAAATTACAAGGTCAGAATGAAACCAGCAGCAAGGCTGACTGGATGCTGAATCAGTTAGCTTTTGGCTAGGACATCTTGTACGCCCCCAGCCTAGAGACAAGATTAGTTCCAAAATGCGGAATAAAGCTAAACCTCCAGATGGGGCTAAGTGGCTATAGCTGTGAAGATTAGAGGGATGCAGGGGGCAGGGAGCCAAGAAGATCATTATACTTCCCAGGCAAGAATGAAAAGTTGTTAGCATTTAAATAAAATGTACTTAAAATGTCCAATGTAAGCAAGAAGGAATGGTGCTGAAAATGGTAAGTGTATTGATTTTCATTTACATAAATACCTTTGTATGTTAACATATTGTATTTAGTTATGACCATGAAGGGCAGATTGGAACAGCTGAAGGACACAAGAATAAAGCAATAAGTGAAATTAAATAGGCATGGAACGAAGGAGACTATTAAGTACAATAGGAAGCAGTTGCAGAGTGATCTGACCCTAGTACTAGTCAACTGGAGCAGGGAAGCTTTGATGTGTTGTTGATTTTGGATGAAACCATGATAAGGTCCTCTCCCAAACATAAAACACTGCATATGCTATGTGGCAAAAAAGAGTACAACTCAGTCTTCAATTTTATTTTTTCCTTTGATACTAACCTACATACATACAAATCTTCCCAATCTTGTTTTATGAAGCAATAACAAGATAAGAAATACGAGTATTTTGTTATTGTTGTATCTGCAATATTGGAATAAAGATGAAAAATTAATTCCTGATCTTTCTTTAACCTTGGCCAAAGAAATTAATATTTTATATTTCACTGCAAAAATTAAGTCTAGTTTTTCAAAAATGCTTATGTACTTTCTGGATGAAGTTAAATCTTTGTTGGAACTAAAAAGCCAGTTGATCATTACAATCAATCATAATCAGTTGATCTTCTTTTCATAGTTAGATGAGTTTTTGAGTTACACAAGTCACACTGGCCATGGAAAAGATAGATGATAGATAGGAAGATAGGTAGATAGATAGATAGATAGATAGATAGATAGATAGATAGATAGATGAAAATGGAGGAAAAGGAGAAAAAATAATAGAGGATGGCACTGATAAACCAGATCCCAAGCACATTACATTTTAATACCTTTGAGAGAATAGAGGGTTTATAAGCTCATGTAATCCCCTCACTTATATCCTCTGATTTCATTTCAAGGTTTTTCTCTTGCCTTTTTCTTCTTATGGAGAACATCAAGGCTGTAGAAATCAGAGGATAGTCAGGTTTTCTCAATAGCAAAGAAACACCATTGCTTCAGAAGATTCTTCAACTATAGTTATTGACCAAGTATAGGAAAGAATTAAACTTCCAAAAGAAAGAATTAAAAGTCCACATGGGAAGTGGCTCACAACACAGATATATCCACTCTCGTATGGAGGCATCCCTTTATTTGGGATGGGCTTCAAACAAATGGAACACCTGTGCAAAGAGATGTGAAAGCTTACTTATAGGAAAGGGGTTAAAAGGGGAAGGAAAGAAGGACTTAAAAGTTGGTGTCTCTTGGTGTCTAGACTAAAAAAATTCAAAACTAATATGTTTATACATCAAAGAGACTCTCAAATATATCCTGCCAAATATAATTTATAAAGAAAAAGAATAGCTTATAAATAAGTCAAACATAATAAAATTGACTCATTGCAAAGTAATAAAGCCCCATCTGATAGCACTGGGAATGCCAACTTATGATTTCAACAAATACTTCTGATACTTGGTTAGTTTTAGAAACAGCTTTTTATTCCCTTAATTATCTTACCTGATAAATTATTTCAGTGAGTCCAAAGTAGGTCAATGGTAACTCTCTTTGCACTGGGAACTACTCCTAAGAAGTAATTAGCCTAGAACTTTCTGTTGGTCCTGTCAGTCAAAAATAGTTCAGAGCCCCAGGGTTGATACTTGATTTAATATAAGAAAAAAGCAAGCTGATAGCTGGGTCTGATCACAGGAATGACTGGGTAAGAAATCGGCTGCATGCCTAACATTTCCAGGGTGTCAGGATAGATCAAGGAAGGGAGCACAGGTGTAAAAGCAGATGTGGCTCGTGACAAATGATATAAAGGGACAATTTAAATTACGTGTATTTGCTTTTTATGTATGCTTGATAGCCCCTATTCCCATTTTAACTTTGCTTTTGTGGCATTCTCTACATGCTACTCAGGCTCCATTAGCAAAATCATATCGGCTAAAATGCTATTAATTCCTCAGTAGTTGTTCATTTTATCTTTGAAAGCATTTATCACGTTTTCCAGGTTCACTGCAGCACATCCTTGAGATGGACTGCAATAGGAAGAAAGGAGAAAAACAAAGTAGTTGCAGTAAAATGTTCAGAAAAACTGAATGAGCATCCACGTTTTTCTTTATTTCACTGACGTTCCATAACTGACACAGGGTGTGGGCTTTGGCGTTCCTTTTGTAAGTGTCTCTTACAAAGACAGTTTAGTTTGAAGTCTTTAACATCTTGCTTCTTTGATCTGAGAAGGCTCCGTGTCACTAGGAAGACTGTTGCTGGCATCGTTCCCACTCTTAATGCGTTTTGGACTGTGGAGAATCATGAATATTTGAAGCAGGGCAATGGCCGTGGATGATCGCCCGCGCTAGATTTCACCGTACATATAAGCAAATTAGGCATCAGGTCCTGCTGACTTTAGTGCTTTTGGATTATGAGCCTGATAGGGAAAATTAAGACACCTCTGAGGAGAATACAGAAAGTGATTTCTTTTAAAACTACTACCAGTCAACAATTGAACAAAAGGATTTTGTTGCATTTGGAAAGTTTCCAGTTGTCTTCTACTAAGTAAAAAGATTGGTTAGGATCTTATATGGGATCTCTAAAGAAGAAGATGCTGATTAGTCACAAAATCTTAGCGATCCAAGAGTCCAGTCAGTCTCCCCTCAGGGTGTATGCCTTTTGTGAAAATCCTTTGCTCTCTTGCCACAGAACTATAAATGTGCTTACTTAATTAGGACTGACTTCTAACAGGAGTTTACTCATGGAGAGAATAAAAACACTCACGCAACAAGAAAAATTGGTCTGTTCTTGAAAATCCAAGGTTTTTTTGTATGTAAATATGGCTTCATGAGGAAACCTTTTTGATTTCGAGATTCCTATAGTTGGAAGGTTGCCTCCCTCAAACTGCCTCTTCTCCACTATGAAGACAATGCAGTCACCTCTGAAAACTGCCATGGCATTTTCTTTTTCTGTAGGTGGGTGGGGAACTGAAGAGTAAAAACAAATCTCTTCCTTTTTTTTTAATTTTAATTTTTATAATATTTTAGAGATTTTATTTATTTATTTGACAGAGAGAGAGAGAGCACAAGCAGGGGGAACGGCAGGCAGAGGGAGAGGAGCAGGGAACCCAATGCAGGGCTCGATCCCAGGACCCTGGGATCATGACCTGAGCCAAAGGCAAATACTTAACTGACTGAGCCACCCAGGCACCCTCTTTTTTTTTTTAAGATTTTATTTATTTATAAGACAAATCTCTTCTTTCTTCCATGCCTCCATTTGCCCAAAAAATATTTCCAGAGATGGAAATATGCAGCTCTTGATTTGAGGTAACACACATATTTCCATTCCCACCATTTCAAGGGAAAATGCTGATATTTTTAGTTAATCCATAACCAAATGTAAAAGTTTGATTTTATTTCCTTCTTTCATGTATTCCTCTACTTATCCTACTGAATCAAGAAAAAAAAATCTTGTATGCTTTTTTTAATTCCACACAATGAAATAAGATTCAGAATGCAATTAGAGTTGGGGCGCCTGGGTGGCTCAGTTGGTTAAAGCCTCTGCCTTCGGCTCAGGTCATGATCTTAGGGTCCTGGGAACTCTGCTTCCCCCTCTCCCTCTGCCTGCCTCTCTGCCTACTTGTGACCTTTCTCTCTCTGTCAAACAAATAAATAAAATCTTTAAAAAAAATGCAATTAAAATTAAAAAAGACTAGTATTTGATACTTGGTCTGTACAAAGATCTGTGCAGACAAATGCCTTATCTTTGACCCAGACTTCTATAGTGGCTGCAGTAAGCAGACAAACCTGAAAAGGGAATCTGAACACTTTTAGTGTCACTTAGAAAGAGAAATGAATAACAGTGCCATTTCAAATGCACAAAAATCAATCTCACAAAACAAGCAGCAAATAAACAACTAAACCACCCTCCAAAAATGGAGCACTATACGTTGTGAAAAGTAAAACTTAAAAAATAAAATTGAAATTTGAAAGCAAACCATGGTCTTTAAAACAAAAGCTTACCTCAGGTCTTCTGTGATGTTGGGATCCTTGGAAAGGGATTGGATTATCACCTAAGTTCTGAAGCCTTTTGAATTTTTCTCAGTAGCTATACCACAACTGTGCTATCACACAGTGATTAATGAAACTTAATTAGGGTATGACAGATAACAAACGTAATCGGGGGTGGACTGCCCAGAAACACAGAATAAAGTAGTCTCAACTTTCACATATGTTGTATGTTTTTATACTTTTTATTTAGCTCATGTAATATAAATCATGTTACTTAGATTTTATATAAAAATAATGAAATACTGCATGAAGGGAGAACAAAGGAAACAAAATTTCTTTTTTTCTTTTAATTTTTTCTTTATTTATTTTTTATTATGGGATGGGGAAGGAAACAAAATTCCCAAGTACATATTGTGTTTCTACCACTAACTTAGCTGTTTTTGTTACTTGTTTCTCTTTTTACTTGCTGTTTGAATCTACTAATGGGGTGTTGCCTTACTTCTGATGTTGGCTCACCAAATGCTCACTCTCAATTCCCTCTTGACTTTTCTGAGTCTCAGTTGTTGTTTTTGTTTTTTAAGATTTTGTTTATTTATTTGAGAGAGCGAGAACAAGCAGGGAGAAGGGAAGGGGGAGGAGAGAGAGAGAGAGAAGCAGACTCCCTGCTGAGCAGAAAACCTGACACAGGACTCCATCCCAGGACCCAGATCCCAGGACCCAGAGATCATAACCTGAGCTGAAGGCAGACACTTAACTGACTGAGCCACCCAGGCCCCCCGAGGTCTCAGCTTCTAGTATACTCTGAGTCAAAGATTCCTGTTCCTCAAAAGCAGAGAACACCTGTTCCATGTTCCAGTATCCCAATGTAATGCCCCAGTCTCAGAAATAAAAATATGAGTCTCATAGTTATCAAAATATCAGAACCTTCAAAAGCTTGTTTCTCATGTGGCTGGCACTACTGTAATGTTTACATTCATGGAGCTATTTAATCGTTTTCATAATCTCATGAAGTTAGATACACTAATAATTCCCATTTTATAACAAAGGAAACTGAGGCACAGAGTAGTTAAAACCCAACAGTAAGAGTCAGTGTTAGGATTTGAACCCCATCAGACTGACTCCAAAGTCCACCACTCGCTGTCTTCTCAGATATTTAGTGACATAAATTGTGTGGGGGGGGTGGGGTAGGGGGGTGGGTGTGTGTAGCATACATTATGTGTATACATTCACATATACTGAATTTCACATTTTTTTTTCTTGAAATAGTATATGAAAACTAAGACTTAAGTAATGAAATCCACCACTAACAGATCCACATTGTCTATGATGGCCTCGATGTATTTTCTTTCTCACTAGGTATATATACTTTATTTCCTTAGAAACTGTGTGCTTTTCCTTTTGGTGTTGTGTTGTTGCTGTTGTTGATGTTGTTGTTTTTCATGGAAGCATTGAATTATTGGTGGAGAAGATCCTCAGGGCAATATGGGTGCCCAATTAGATGAGGTTATTAGGCATAAGGTGGCAAAGAACAGACGTATCTTCACCAAAACCTGGTTATTTTGAGCTGCTTCAACTTCGGGTAGCTGGTATTGAAATGACAGCAGCAATCCGATTATGTTCACCAGGGTGAACATTATTATACAGGAACTACCGATAAGTTTCAGATCTTTTCTTTTCCTTCTTCCTTTAATGCTGGTGTGCCACTATCAGCATCATTTCAGAGGGTAGAGAGCCCCGAGGAGCCCCAAGGAGCAAGGGCCCTGTCCAGCAAGCCATCTGCCAAGTAAAGTTGTCCTTAGTAACCCTGGGAATAGCCGATGGGCTACATGCCCCTTTCCAAGTAACAAAAGAGAGTTTGTTAAAAATGCATGTTCTTACCGTAAGAATAGAAATTGTGATATGTAGAGAAAGAGGGAGGAAAAATCACCAAATTGAAGGGCAACTAAAATGGCCCATATGCCAGTGGTTTTAATCCCTGTCCCAGTGGCCCTGCCCTGCTCTATCTTTCTATTTGGCGCTGAAACATATCATGCCAAGCCTCTTATTTCTCAATCTAGTGTATCTTCTTGATGTTTACACTAAAATGGATTTTTTTCTAATTATAAAAGTGATACACAGAGAATTTGAAAAAAAAAAAAAACCTAGAAATAAAAAAACTCCATTAAGATGTCATCCCATCATCCCACCATTCCAAGGTAACCACTGTAAAAGGTCTATTTCCCCCACATCCGTGTTTATGTATGTGTGCATACATGTGTCTGTATATGTTCTTAATGAAAATCAAATCATATTTTACACATCCACAGAGCCTCTCTCTTAAAAATTTTACTTAACGTTAGGCTGAGTTTGGAGATTGTGGGGAATGCTAATCAAACTGATGAAGAATATATTCAGATTTGAACATGATTTCTGCGGCCCATATTCTAATTATCCTTTTAAAATTTATACATTTCTCAAGACAAATGGATTTGAGAGTACTGTCCTAACATTTTTGATCTAAAAAGTTTACCAAAACCTCAATCCCTTCTAAGTCTACATTAGACATTTTTCTTGGTTAACTCCAAGAGATTAGATAGTATGTGTACTGAAAACATTTCACTGTCTGTATCCAGAGCATTCATAATAAATAGCTTTCTGAGGTATAAGCATTATTTACAGAGAAACTGTCCTCCCAAAGGTGTTTTAAATTGGGTCGAAACCATTGCTAGTCTTCAGTGGTTTACTTCCAAATAGTAATATATTGTATGTGTTGGTTCATCTAAACAACAAATCAGCAAGCCATCCTTGGCAGCCAATGTCAGTCTGTTCCAGACACATTCCCCTACAAACAGGATGTGTACTATCTAATGGTGATTGAGCACATTGTAAAATTACATGCAACACCCAATCAAACAATCAATATTATTGAAGATCTAAATGCTTATTATAGGAAAGAAAGAAAGAAAGAAAGAAGAGAAAAGAAATGAAGGAAAGGGATATCTGATTTTTCTAGACGCCCAGCCAATGCCAAGTAAAATTAATCAGGAGTGGATCCATTCATCCCTTCATCACTAAGCTATGAATGAAATATAAGAAATCAGGATGATGCACTTGGGACAGATGATCTTCTAAAGGTTGTTTACCACAGCTCTTTTTTTATGCATTGCAGTCTTTTCAAAGTCTTTGACATAGTAGTTTACTCTGTTCTCTGACCTCATTCTAAAATGAGCTTTCTACAATCAAAATTGTGCTATCCAGGGTAATAAAAGTAATGCTAGACCACAACTAGCTACAGTGTCTATGATCAGCAGCTATTAAAAGATGTGTTGTATACAAAAATTGGGGGAAATGCAAAAATAATAAATAAAATGTTAGCTTCACATTAGTGAAAATTAGTGATATACTTTTATAATAAATATAGATATCTACATAGACATAGTGCTTTATTTTTAAGATTTATTTATTTATGGGGCACCTGGGTGGTTCAGTGGGTTAAAGCCTCTGCCTTAGGCTCAGGTCATGATCCCAGGGTACTGGGATCAGGCCCCACATTGGGCTCCCTGCTCAGCAGGGAGTCTGCTTCCTCCTCTTTATGCCTGCCTCTCTGCCTACTTGTGATCTCTCTCTCTCTCTCTGTGTCAAGTAAATAAATAAAATATTTTTTTTAAAAAAGATTTTACTTATTTATGAGAGAGTGTGGGGGGAGGAGCAGAGTAAGAGAATCCCCAAGCAGACTCCCCACTGAGTGCAGGGCCCAATGTGGGGCTTGATCCATGAACCCTGAGATCCTGACCTGAGCTGAAACCAAGAATCCAACACTCAACTGACTGAACCACCCAGGAGCTCCATAAATGTAGGACTGTAAACATTCAAATATAACATTGAATTGTCAATTATGACAAAGAAATAAAATTATATATTTGATTGAAATATGCAGTTTAATTTTAATTGATTATACTTTTCTTGAAAATAATTACTAAACATGAGTGAGCACTTACTTTTTCCCTGCACTCCTTTAAGGGCTTTGTGCTTATTAACAGATGTAATCTTCATAAAACTATAAGTTAGGTATTATTAGCATTCCAGTTTTAAATGTGATGAAATTGAAGCACAAAAGTGTTAAGTAATTCATCTAAATTTAATTAGCAATTAAGGTTCAAAGTCAAAATTTGGATCCAAAGGCCACACTGATCTATTTTGTAAGCTTTATGCCTAAGAAAACTTGGGGCACAGTGGAGAACTTGCAAGATTCAGAGGAGTTTTACATTTTCTTGGGGAAACAGAGAAAGAAACATATGTTTAATTAGGCTGGAAGTCAAGTGCATCCTCTATGGAAGCCAAGTGGGTCATCTCATTTAATCCTTCACACAGGTGCGCTAAGTTAGGTCTTAATTTTCCTCCATTTATAGAAAGGAGGAAACCAAGTTTGGGGGAGATCAATAATATGCCAAATATATGTTGTTAGGTAGGGACGGTTCTTGAGTTCAACCTCAGATTTTTTTAACATAATTCCAAGCTGCATGCCGTTTTTATTGCATAATGCTGGAGGGTAGATGTCAAGGTAGAATTAAGGTAGCTAAGGAAACTGTCCTTTCAGAGAGAAGGATATCTTAAGACTGAGATTGTGTGTAGTAACAGAAGGGCTGGAAAAATGCCCATTGCCAAATGATGGAAGACTTAGTTGTCAAATATATTAGTTAGGGTAACACTGTTACTGGTCGGAGAGTCTGCATTATGTAAATGAAGGTCTCAGTCCTTGGATTCCCCACTAGAAGATTTACATGGGGATCCATGCTGAAATAAAGACCACCAGAAGGAAACTAGCAAGCACAAACCAGTTTATTCAAGCAAAAAGTACACTCTCAAGGTGGGGGAGTGGTGTGGTTCCACAAAGTGGAACTGGCCCATAGGTAGTTTTGGTACTGGATATTATTGGGTCTCCCTGGGCTGAGAGGAGCAGTGATTGTACAGAGAGGTGTCTCCAATGAGGGCTGCTTCTAATCATTTGGAAACTCCTCCCACAAGTTGGGAGGGGGAGCTTTTGGCCCTACAAGATTTGTACCAGAATGCTCATGGTAGCCCTTCTTCATTCAGTGGAGGTGTTCCTGCAGTGCTAGTGCATTATAATGAATCTAGGGGTTACCTTGGGGCAGAGGTGGAAGAGGAGAGCCCATGCTCTGCACTTGTGGCTCTTGATCTGTCAGCTCCAAGGTCTTGGAAGACACAAGATCAGGATGTTGTGTCCCTGGACTTTTAATGTGTAGCTTATTTATCACCATCCCTGCCTCCAGCTCCTGTCTCTATCATTCCCCTTCAAGGACTTGGGGCTCTGCCTTGGGGCGTTTCTTCCGCTGCTCAAGTCTACCTACAACACTAAATGTTATAACAGATAAGTGTCAAATTCTTAGAGGTATCACACACACACACACACACACACACACACACACACACATTTCTTCCTTTTTTCACAGTTCAATCAGAGAGACTTCACAAGGTCTTTTAGGAACTGTATCTCTTTCCATATCATGGGCCCACCCTTCCCTAAATCATTGCGGTTCTATTCATTCATTTAATAGAAAGCAAAAGAGAAGAAAAGACCATACATGGGAATTTTGATCAGCCAGTCTTGGAAATGGCATTTCTCACTTCCACAAATATCCCTCTGGCCAGAATATTTGCTACATAGTAAAAGCAGCATTAAGGAGAAAGAACCCAGTAATAAAGTTTGATAATGGCCCTAAAAGAGAGAGATTGGAATCAAGAAAGCTGTACAGTGACAGTAGATATTTATTTTGCATGTATGATGGGTCATCCTCTGGCTGAGTCCTGACAATACTGTGTATGACACAAAGTTCCAGCCCCTAAAGAGCTTATATTTTGTGGAGGTTCTCATCCAAGATGGTGACATAGACATGCTAAGAAGAGGAGCATTGGTGTGGGGTGAGGGGGGAGAAGAAGTGATAAAGAAATAAAACAGTAAGCAAGCAAGATACTTTCAGATAATAAATGTTCTGAAAATCAGGGTCCTGGGAGAAGGAGATGCTACCTAAGACTGGATATGTAGAAAATGCCTCCTGAGATTGCCATTGGAGTCACTTAGGGTCCAAGATCCAGCCTCACAAAAATCGGAAGAAGCAGAATTCTGAGCAAAGAGAACCTCTGGTTCAAAGGCACAAGAGTGCTGGTGAGCTTGGTGTGCTGAAGGAACTGATTGAAGCTTAATGCAGCTAAAGCCAGAAAATTAAAAAGAAGGTCTTCGATGAAGTTGAAAAGGGGCCTGATGATGAAGCTTCTAGCAGGCCTTGGGGACAAGTGTTGATTTTATTCTAAGTATACCGAGAAGCCTTCAGACGTGTTAATCTTGAAACAATATGATTCAGTCATCTGCACTGCTACTCCCTCCTGAACTTTACTAGACCTCTCCAGAACAGAGTCATTGCGCCCTTCTCCCATATCCCACAGCACTTTCCCTCATTTCAATCTTGTCAGTACCTGGTTATCTGGAAGCGTAGTTATGTGATTTCCTCAACTGAAATGTAAGCTCTCAGGGAGCAGAGATTTGTATGTAATTTGTGGCTCCCTCAGTAATAAGCACAGTTCCAAGAAACCACCTAGGGCCTGAGTAAGTGTGTGAATACATGAATGATAAATAAATAAATAAAGGAAAGAAAACCATCTAAAGGGATAAAGAGCAATACCCCTTGTATTTGGAGCCTGTGATGTGCTTTTCACATTCACTATGTCTTTTGATCCAATGAGTGCATGCAGAAGAGTTTGGTAATAGCACAATAATGAGAAGCAAGAGATTAAAAAAGAGTGGAAGAGAAATTAAGATTTTTGAGGCTGAGCACTGGGGAAGAAAAATGGGAATTGGGATCAGGCGGTAGAGTTGATCTGGAGCATGAGAGGAAGGTGATGAGAAAAAGTTACATTCTGATTCAGCTGATAAAAGGCAGAAACACGTGTCATGCCCTGTAGGCAAATGATTAAAGGTTAAGTTGTGTGGTGCAGACAGAAAGAGCTGCAGGATTTCAGAGACATCTAATAAAGAAAGTGAATTTGGGAAAGAGTAATGAAAATAGACACTAGAATAGCAAAATGTTAGACTGTGAGGAAAAAGGACACAAAATATTTTAAAAAAATAATGTCATATTGGGAAAAAAAGACAAACTAAGTAAAAGAAAATGGAAAGATACCAGTATATGTTAATGAAGAGACAAGAAATTAGAAATAGACAAAGGAAGAAAAAAACCAAGGAGCCGTTGTCTTCCATTTGTTAAATTAAAAGATGAAATTACCACCCTATTGCTCACTAAATACTTCTGATTTCCCAGATCCAGAATAGGGAAAAATAGGACTGTGTTACAGGGTTGTACTTTCTGGCTCCCTTGAAGTTAGAATAACTCACATGTCTAGTTCAATATCTTGACCAGTGACTGAGGTATTTGATTACCAATACAAAACTCTGCCAAGTTCTCTCCTTTTTCTGGCATAGTAACTGGCAGTGTTCAAGTAGGTGACTGCTTCATCATCCTGAGCCCATAACATGAACAAGAGATAGATAGATCTTTGTTGTTTTAAGCCACTGAGATGTTGAGGTAGGATGTTTATTACTACAACATAACATCTTATTCTAACTGATAAACATGACATCAGTGAGGAAACATAGATGTGGAGTGAGATTGGCTCTTGAGATAGGAACCAATGGAGAAATGAAGGGTCATTAACGAAGACAGAGATTCAAGGTTGGCAAATGACACTTACTGCTATGGTCTGAACATTTGTTTCCCTTCAAAGTCGTATGTTGAAACCTAACCTCCAAAGTGATGGTAGTAGGATGTGGGGCTTCTGAAAGGTGATTAGGTCATGAGAGTGGAGCCTTAATGAATGAGATTAGTGTCCTTGCAAAAAAGAACTCAGAATGCTAGCACACCCCTATTGCCTTGTGATGTTATAGCAAAGACAACTACCTGTAAGGAAGTGGGCACCTCTAGACACTGGTGCCATGATCTTTTTGGACTTCTCAAGAACTATGAGAAATTGGGGCACCTGGGTGGCTCAGTGGGTCAAAGCCTCTGCCTTCAGCTCAGGTCATGATCTCAGGATCCTGGGATTGAGCCCCACATCAGGCTCCCTGCTCAGCAGGAAGCCTGCTTCCTCCTCTCTCTGCCTGCCTCTCTGCCTGCTTGTGATCTCTCTCTCTCTCTCTCTCTCTCTCTCTGTCAAGTAAATAAAGATTAAAAAAAAAAACTTTAAAAAAAAAGAACTATGAGAAATTAATTTGGTTTTTATAAGCCATCCAGTTTATAGTACTTTTATTATAGCAGCCCCAATGGATCAAAACATTGGTTAAGCTTCCAACATGCTTATCCCCAAAGGCCTTGCAAGAGGGTAACCCTGAAAACTTAGCTGAAGATATATCTACCTGCCCATCTGTGCTCCACCCAGTGAGATATAGCTAGACCATCTCCTTTAGGGAGACTGGTGAAGTCCTCCAGCTGGCCGGCTGTGTCACCCTGCCTGCCTCCTCTTCAGGCCTAACATGAATTAGGTTGACTTGCTGAGGATCAGGAAGTTGATAGGCGAGTTAATGGTACTTCCGGATTCGTAGTACCTATGAAAAAGGAGAAAAAAAGCACTGGAGATAATCAGAATCAGAAGAATAAAATAGGACAACAATCTATAAATAGGGGAGAGCAAAATGCTTGCTTGGCTTCTGATAAGAAGGATATATTTAGAGAGATAAAACCAAGCTTACAAGAATAAAGCAAAAATTAATTTTCCATGTGAGGCCAACAAATATAGAGACTAGTAAAAGGAAAAGAAAACAAAAAAGAAAGGTAATTTCATTTTTCTTCCTATAATATGCAATATATCTGTGATTTTTTTCCCACTCAGGGATGAGGAGGTTGGGGGAGGAATGAATATCTTTTTTAGCTCAATCTTTGACTACTTGTAGTGACCTAATTTTAAATTTGAGCAATTAGACTTAAAATATATCTGAGAAAACGATATTCATTGGCCATGAGCCAAGAATTCAAATCCTCTTCATCATATTTTAATATATAAAAGCCTGCTTTGATGGATGGATAGATGGGTGATTGTATGGATAGATATATACCAGATGCTAGATGGATGGATAGATAGATAGATAGATAGATAGATAGATAGATAGATAGATAGATAGATAGATAGGTAGATAGGTATAAGGAGGCAGACCAGTGTCTTGAGAGACCATAGATTTTGTGTAAAACAAACAGAGGACAGAAGGCTGAACGAACAGAGGACTTTGGTGCTAAAATCAGTCCAACTGAGAGCTCAGATGCTGAAGTCAGACTGAGCTTAAATTTCGGTGTTGCCACTTTACGTTTGGTGGCCTTAGGCAAGTGCTTTAACTTTCCTGCCTCTCAGTGTTTTCATCCATGTAAAGCAAATTGGAACATTTATTATATAAGGGTGTCACAAGGTGAATAAGAACATTATTCATTAACTTGAGTTCTTTTTGAATTTTTTATTCATAAACATACATCTCAAAAATGTTTCTCTCCACCTATATAATAATACCTGATTGTTCAGACTATGATTTGGAGAAGTATTATTCATTCTGTCTTTATTGGTGACTTCTATGATGGTGTCCTAGCTTAACTCAGAGATTCATAAGTCTCCAAAGGAGCCTTTTAAATAGGCCTTGAATCCTAGCACTTTTTCTACTGAGTCTGGAGATAGGGAGGAAGTGAAAACAATCGAACTGATTATTTGGGATTGAATAAATGAAATGAATGAATTATTTGTTTTACTTCAAAAAATAGTATAGATATTAAATGGATTAAAAAGTTTACACCATGAAAAATCACACCATCCTGAATTCTTAAAGAAGTTATTTTTTGTGTTAGAGGGAAAAAAAGAGTTTAATTTATAATATAAAGTAAATAGCAATTGTTCACACTATTGTTTATTGATTTTGTATTAAATCCAATGCTAAATAGTTTACAAAGATGATTATGTTTAATGTGCAAAAAGATCCTGTGAGGGTTGTTATCCTCACTTCACCAGTGAGGAAACTGAGGCTTACAGGGCCACAATAAACCATAAGTATAATATATGTTTTACTTGAAAACATATATTTTTAGATGAAATAAGCATCTAGTCATTTTCTTTGTGAAGAACACCTCTGAGGCATTAAGGGAAAGGATGTCAGAACTGACCTTCTAAGTCACATAACTTTAACTTACAGCCAACACTGACTTTAAGAAAAGTGTAACCTCTCCTACATGGCTAATAGTATACATTTTCGAAGGTTCGCTAGGTCACCTCACTACCGGTCCTGGTGGAAAACCAATGGGGCTAGCAGTGCTCTGCCTCTTCAGCAGACCAATTAATTTTATTTCTAAATGTTAATTTTTTATTTGATCAATCTTTACCATTGCTTTATTCAGACTTTAGAAGAGATATGTACAAGTATGTATAGTTATCTGAATAATCTTCTGATTTTAAAGGTAGGAATTACTTTTCATGAAATTTACAAAGGGGTCACTTCTACCTTTTACAAAGCCAGAAAGCAGGAAGAACTCTAGATCCTTTCCTTGGAAAACTACATACATGGCTGAACACAATTTAAAATCTGTTAGAGGTGAAATTTCTGTTAAAGGCTCTCCACAAGAGCTTATTCTCTTTTACATAAAAGCCGAGCTCCCTCACGAGTTTTGTGATGTTAGTTATCTAAACTTTCTGAACTTCAGCATGTCTGTCTGTAAAGTGGGAGACCTGCCTACACTACAGGATGTTTATAAGTGTTAGATCCTAAGATGTATAAAACGTCTAGCACAATCCTTGGTACTCAGTAAATATCTGATGTTATCTTTGTGAGTTCAGTATCCAATTATAATGCATTCATCTACTCCTGAGACTTCGATTGCTACCTTTAGGCATATGATTGAGAAATATTTTGCAGCTCTGATTCCGATGGTCTGGGCATTCATTTATTCATTTAACACATATTTATTATCCTCTATGTGTCAGGTGTTGATCTAGGTGCTGGAGTTACAGAAGTGACCAAAACAAATAAAAAGTTTCATTATTGAGCTTACTTTCTACTAGGAAAACATGATAAATAAGTAAACATAAGTAGTTTACTAGAGATAAGTGCACAGGTTAAAAAAGGCATGACAGTAACATGGAACTTATTAAGACATATTGAACACATGCTAAGGAAGTAGGGAGTGAATATTATAATTTTAGATAGAGTGTTGAAGGAAGACTTTCATAAGAAGGCAACATTTTAATAAAGGGTTGAAGGATATGAGGAAACAAACCCTATAGACATCAGATCGATTCTGTCCTAGTATGACATACATGTATTGAGTGCCAAACCTGTGCCATGTATTTTAAGTATTTCCTTCACTCCATATGTCCAAATTTAATCCATTGTCTCCCCACCGAACCTATTACATCTGTAGTGTTTCTGGCACCAACATTTTTCTAAGCACTCAGGTGAGCAATTAACTGTGTCATCGTTGATGCTTCCTTTCCATTCCCCTGTCCATACACACCAATGTCCATCTAGTCAGCTGCCAAGTCCTACAGATTTTAGTGCCGCAACTCTTTCACATCTGTTCTATTCTCTTTTGTTTCTGTTGATACCAGTATACTTCAGACTCACATTACCTTTACTTGGACTATTTTAATAACCATCTAGTTGGTGCCTCAAATCCAATCCATGGTGATCAGTTCAATCTTCGTAGACATCAGTGGGCTTGTCGGTTCATAGTTTCAAATCTTCAACAATTCACTGGCTTAACAAGATCCAGGCTCGGGGTCAGCTCTCTCAGGTTTCCTTGGCCTTCTCATCATTAAATAGGATGGTTACAGCAAGCTCATGCATCATATTTTTGCAGCCCACATCCAAGGGTGGAAAGGAGCAAGCCTCTGTCTGAAAGAAAACTTACACATTGCCATCACCACCTGCAATGGCAGGCTTCTTTTCATTACCTCTTGTTTCGTATATTTAGGCCTCTAACAATCATGGGAAAGGAAGAAAACCAATCAACATGCACCCCCCCGCCCCCAAAAAACATGAGCTTCCAATACCTGAATAGGATCAAGAATTCTTTAACAAGGAAGGAGAGCAGTAGATTTTGGATTAACAGCAAAGAATTCCTGCCAAACCCTCTACTGAAGAAAATACGGAGTATGATACTCAAGCCTTCTGAGAACCATCTTCCCGAGATTTTTTTTTTCCTTTTATAGCATGCTTTAACCAATATGTATTCTGATCTCTCCTGTCTCCATGCCTTAGATCAGTTGTTCCCAATACGTGGTCCAGCGACTAAGATATTATATGCCTTTTTCATTCTCATTTTCACATAAATGCACAGTGGAGCTTTCTATAGGATACTTAATATGTGTTATTCAGCAGATTCAATTAGAATCTAACTTTCTTCTATTAAGTTAAACGTTAAGGGATTTTCAAGAGTGTACACATTGCCAGTCTTCTTACTAAAGTTATTCTTAGAAAATATATCATTTTAGTAAAATGTTATTTAGGTCAATATGTAATAAGTATATTATCGTGTTTAAATGAATTAATAAATACTGCTTCAGCTTTAGTTTCTATTGTGGTAAATATCAATAGCTATAATTTGCATAAATAGAAGTTCTTTGAGGCCCTCAGTATTTTTTAAGACTGTAAGGGTCTTGTGATGCAAAGATTTGAGAAGTGTTGCCCTAGCCTAGATTGCATAGCCTCCTCTACCTGCAATGCCATTTCCTCCATAGCTAAAGCCAGAATATTTCAATAACCTAATTTTAGAAGTGACATGCCATCATCATGCTTGTACTTTGTGTGGCCTGATGTAAGAGGGAAATGTGAAGTCCCTGGTTCAAAAAGCAGAGAAAAATTCTATTAAAGGCATTCTTCCTTTCTTCTGTGAGTCTCTTTCTTGAGTTGTCATGGTGATTTTTATTTGCTATGTCATTCTGAATAGAAAAAGATTAAAATTTTAAATTATTAGTATGTATTTTACTGTTAATTTTTATATCGTACAAAGCCAAGTTTAAATGCAAATATAAGAGTTTTTAATTTGTATATAAAGCTGCTAGAATTATGCAATCATACTTTGTAGCTCATATATGCACATATATTTCATTCTTACCGGAATAGTGGAAACTGCTGCACAAAATTAACTCAACTGTTTCTATTGTATGTCTTGATGCTCACAAATTCTACCATTCTTCTCTACCTTTAGTTTACTGGTAAGTAAGGAAGGACCAAAAGGACAAAGACATCAAAAAGGACATTCTTTCCTTTTCCAGCTAAGTCGTAACTTGTAGTGCAAGTGGTCAGTTAATTGAGGGAAGTAACATGAAAACTGTATATGATCGAGTTCCTTGGTCATTCATGCTTCTTAAGATGCTACTGTCTTCTTTCTGCACTCTAAGCAAGTTCTTGTTTGAACAGAAAGGACGTCATGTCAGGCTGTCAGTGTCCCATTTACTCAATTGTAAAAGTAAACTGCTGCCTTTGTACTTGCTTTGAGACTCCCTGAACTGCCATGAAATCAAGGCTCCCCTGGAATCCTGTGCTCGTGGAGCATCCCTAACACTTATGTGGGAATAGGATGGCTAAGAAAAGGAGACAGAGGCACACATGCTGACTCTCACCCTTCTGCTCGTGTTCAAGTTCCATTGTGTCACTGAATTTCACTTATGTGATTCAAAGATAAAATTTCAAGTCAATGACAACAGAACATTAAATCAACTGCAGGGCCCTGTGTGGACAGTCATATATCCATGAAACCAGCCCTGCCCATCACTTGGGCTAGAAGAGTTCATGGGTCCAGCCCCACACTCAGAGGGTGGGGATCCCACAAGGAAATGAATACCAGGCGGCTGGGGTCACTAAGGGCCGCGTTAGATGCCGCCTACCACACTCGTATCATTTTCCTCTTTTGACTTGCTTCTTTCTCCCTTGTATTTGATAGTCACTTATGTGCATCTTATCTTCAGTATTGTACTAGATGGCAGTCTCCTCAAGGACAGGGTTCCTCCCTGATACGCATCTGGCACTCCTTTGTGATATGTGATATGCAAGCACTGAAAACTTGCTTATGGAATGAGTGAATGGATGAATGAATAAATGATGTGGAAGCTTGATTTATATTCTGGTGAGTGGACTTTGTGAAAAACAATCAATAAGAGAAATTGAGCTTAATGTATTCCTCAAATGTTGCAAGATCTTATGACTGACTGCCTTTGTGATTTCAGATTCTTATCTTTCCACAAATTGCATATACTGGTTTCTTTTTTTTACCCCCTTATCATGGACCGTCCTCCCTTCACGCATGGGTTCTTTCTGACCTCTAAAAAGTCTGACTTAGGTTATTGTCATGAGTCATTGTATTTGAGAAGAGAATTAATGATATAAAGGACAGCTGGAGCATAGCTGGAGAAATCGTTCCATTAGCATTTACATTTATTTTGGACTACATCAAAATGGCAGGGGAACTACGCCCTTTTAATGGTTCACACATGTGGTCAGGCATTGTGTGAGCAAATAATGCTTCCAAGAGCTTGTATTCAATTTTCAGAAAAAGAAAATAAAAATGAGCAGAAGCCTTTGTAGATCTAAGCATTTTCTTCAGTTTTCTTCATTGGTCTATCCCATAATGCATAAGCTTTCACTTCCAGATCTGTTTCAAGGGTCTTTTATAACGACAGAAGCTAAGTCTTTGTTTCCACAGAGCAGAATACAAAATGCATCAGTGTGCCATTTAAGAAAAACTATTTTGTCAGTCTTGTTTATGCACTCAAGATAATACGGTGTTTTAAAAAAAGGCTGGACCCAGCCTCTGCCTGTTTATTCAGGATAAACAGAAGCATCCCTTTTGACGTTGTAAGAACAGGATGTGTGCTAATTTCACCAAGTAAAAGCCACTGCACTTGGCCATATAAATCCTTGTCTAGAACAACCTGCTCCTTCACAATACTGTGAAGGGACACACAAAGGATAATACAGTGATGCACATCAAATATTAATGCCCGTTGACACATAGTCATCTATTACCCAGCAAAGTGCCCACTCTGAGCCATGGTAGGGTTATGCCTTTCTTCACCTTTGTCCTCACACTTCGGCCTTCCCTCCTCCTCTGATGCCCAAACAAAAACCCTGTACCCTAACCTACAACTCCAGGGAGATTCTGGCAGCAAAGTGACTGGCATCCTCACAGTGGTCTATTTCCTTACAATACAATACCTATCAGCTAATGTGTGATCAAGAAAGGAATGATATTTGTTGTTTCAGATTTATGAGAATGTGAACCGAGCAAAAGTGAGAGCCATACAGGAGCTTAGGGGGATGGAGTGGAGGGCAGAAGTTCACAAACAACGTGTGTTTATTTCTTTACCAATTTCTTACCAGCATTGTATTTTCATCATGTTTCCTGTAAGAATGTATGAATAACCAAGCAACAATTCAACTCTGCAGTTTAGAAATAAATGTGTTGGTTAAATAGTTCAATCGAGTATGTATTTTTCTCTTTGTACAAAGCCACAAAAACAGCTGAGCTGCATTGGTGCACTGCACTCAGATATTGAACACCCCCCGCCCCCACTGCTTATCACGCCCCCTCGAGCCAGCACCCATCCCATACCCTGCTTCATTTTAGACTAGTACCACACCTAGATAGGAAGGAAGTACTGGGAAATCTGTTTATGCATTTCTAAATCTCCCAATTTAAAAAGACATATGCCAGAAGTCAAAGTATTGCTTCCAGACAGATTTTCTATTACTGTGGCACATCTTCAGATCTTTTCCTATAGAAAACGCAAGTACTGAATTTTATACCATGATAATATGCTGCAGCAGAAATTTTGCTTTTCATTACACAGAGAAACTTTTCTACCCTTTATAACTGATGGCTGAGAGATTTACCAACTACTTGAATTTGAACTGTGCTGATTCCTGTGTCTTCCTCATCCAGCATGCTTTCTTTCTTTTTTTTTTAATTTATTTATCTGAATGAGAGAGAGAACTGGGGCGAGGCACAGAGGGAGAGGGAGAGGGAGAGTTTCCAGCAGACATCCCCCCCCCCATGGAGCGCAGAGCCTGTCCCAGGACTCAATCTCACCACTTTGAGATCACGACTTAAGCCAAAGTCAAGAGTTGAAGGCTTAACCAACTGAGCTACACAGACATCCCAAGCACGCATGCTTTCTTTTTTTTTTTCCTAACAAAAGTCCTGTATTATAGTGAAGGCTTTCCTGTGGGTTGCATTTCTTTCTCAGGTGAGACTTTTCCCAGCACCGACTTAACCAGTAAGTTCACGACTTGATTGTAGCCTATCATTATCCCCTACACAATATTTCAAAAGCTCAATAGAAATGCTTTCAGTTGAAACTGAACCACCATTAACAGTCCTAGAAAAGTGGGCATCATTCAAGCCAAACAACCATAAGCACTTTCTCAGTCACCTACACGACACCCGATGTAGCTTCAAGTATGGATTTCTCAATGACTGCAAGTGTGTTTTCTCCAGATCAATTATTTAGTTCTGACTGAATAAACTTCTGATCACCTCCTTTCATGTGGACATTAGTCTATCTCCTTTTACATTAGGTAATAGTGCACCTCATTCCTTCCCTCTATGCACGCCTCTCTGTTCCTCGTTAATTTTCTCCCGGTCGACCAACCAGCTCTGGACCCCTGTGGTTACAGAAAATTATCCATGCAATGACTCATTTAGAAGACTCTGTGCATAAAGAGGTGGCAACATTATTCTTCTCAGAGTCCAATATGTGTTTATTTTTCATGCTACAGCCTTTCAGTGGTCACTGACATAGAAGTAGACACTGAATTTAAGATGTGTTTGTAGAAATCATTGGACAAGTGTTAAATAACAATGAGGATAGACACTACATTAAGGGCTTGAAAAAGTAAGCTCTGGTGTCCCTCTTCCTTATTCTTAAGGTAAAAAAACCACACAGGAAACACTGACCCTATATTCAGAGTGTATATTTAAAAATATATCTTCAGTATTCGAAAATATGCCTGCTATACACAATTTATAACAAGTAACTTCTAACTCAAATTTTAAAATTTTTATTGTAGGATAGCTTGTAGAATTCCATTCAAGAACTACCAATGTTCTCTACATGCCTGACATAGTTCTGTGGTGTATGATAGTAACATAAGGAAGCATTCCACTTAATTTTATAAATTTCATAGCTTCCTTTTTATGTTACTCGTAAAAAGACAAGAACTCATCAAATTTAAAAAACACAGCAAAAATAACAAAATACTGAAGGGCACTCATGAATTTTTTACAGACTGCAATCTTACGCTATATTTAAACTGAAATAATGTGTTGGCTTACTACAGCTTGTGGAGACTTAATGCAACTTGTAGCAAAATGAAGAACAGAAAGTATCCATAAAATATAATTCCCTTTCAGTATGTATGATAAATCAACTATGAAAAACCCTCATATATGGAAAACATATTCAAGATTATGTCATGAATAAAGAAATATGGGACTATTGTGCTTTTACAATAATAAATAAGTGCATAAGGGATATTTGTTGCAAATACATCTGTGAGCTGGTCCAGCTTTGGTCCCAAAACCCTCCCATCTACAGTTTCAGAGGAAGGACTCTATTTAATGTTCATCTTCCTTTAACATGACTTTCAATCACTTCAAAACTTTTGATTACCTTTCATCAATGTGAGTTGCTAACCCTTCCTTCAACAAGTATAGTCTGTCCCAAATTCAGGTAATTTAAGGATAACAGAAACATCCCTCAAATGGGGATTCTGGGTGTGGTAAAGGAAAAGAGCTTCCACTTTCATATTGGATCTGGCTAGCAAACCTAATGAAACTTTTTCCTAGTAATAAAACAACTAGAAATATAAGTGATAGATAGTTGGATATTTTAAAAAATGAAACAAATAAAAAACTACCAAAAC
The DNA here is from genome assembly GCA_002007465.1 of Ailurus styani. Classification (NCBI taxonomy): domain Eukaryota; kingdom Metazoa; phylum Chordata; class Mammalia; order Carnivora; family Ailuridae; genus Ailurus; species Ailurus styani. The sequence continues at coordinate 11,153,729 of LNAC01000004.1, read as the reverse complement.
CTACAGGTATTTTATAATCTACAAGCCCCAAAAAATTAGATTTAAAAATGCAGTCAACACCCACTAATTCTTTGCCTGCAGAAACAAAGACTGCTCATTCTTACCTCCAGCCTTTTTTGAAAAACATAAAAGCAAACCAATCAGAAAACTGGGCAGCCTTTCCTAAATTCATAATGCTATAATTTGGGGGAAGCCAAAAATGCAGCTGTCCCCCTCCCTCGTCCCCATTGTCACCTCTCTCTCTTAAAGTACAGGCAGAAACTACAGTTCTAGAATATAGTTAGACAAGAAGCAGGAAGTAGATGGTGTTGGTGCAGTCCCCCACCCCTGCACACACACACACACAAATTCTACAGGCGAGAGGTGGTACAGAGAGGTGCTGGGCATATCCATGATGGTCAATTTTTGTGTACTCGATCTATTCGAGGTGTCTTACAGGAAAGGTAGAAGGACTGGTCACTTTGGAAAGTGCCTAGGCATTGGACATTGGAGTAGGAGATGTGGTCATCAATTTACCAGTCAGATGTAGAAGGGAAAAAGGTCAGGGAATACAAATCGTAATCCACACACCTTGCATATTGGCAAACTAGACTGAGGTAAATCAGAACTAATTCATAAATGAAGAAGCAAGCCAAAACATCAACCAAATAAAAATCCGTAACATGGTCTCTATTTTTCATACTCATGACATTGGGAAATCCAACATAATACTTAATATGCTCATTAGGGGATACCTACTTCAGAGGATTATTGTAATGAGATAAAAATATATACAGTACCTAAAGCGTAGCTCCTGGCAAAGAGTAAACATCCAAGAAAGAGTAAGTGTGATTTTTGGTAAACAACTGGAACTAAACAGGTAGCCAGAAACTACTTTCTTGAGTTGAAAACAATCCATAATCTGAGTGCTAATTAAGTGAAAACATTCTCAAGCAGAATCAATGAGTTAGTGAATAGATGCCCATTCCAAGACATATCCTGGAAATGCTTTTATTAATGAAGATAGAGGAAAAAAACCTGACAAACTCCTAGGTAGAAAGAAACAAGTTACCTACTCCCTCAAAAGGGTTCAGTCAAGAAAACAGCACCCCTGTGAATGTTATAGAATTAGGGATTTTATATGGGAATAAGACCTTACGCATTTGTGGGGACCGTGAAGAAGTAGGAAGATGGCTGCCTCTGCATCTGGTGTTGGCCTGATATTGCTATAGGTCAGCAGGGTCATCAGTAAGAAAGAAAGCTGGGTAAGAGACAAGGAAGACAGCAGGGGTAGCCTGGAACTGTCAGGGACCAACTGGAACACACGTCTGTCTCTGAAAGCCTCCAGCCTCAACAGTGCAGGTGATCTGCGGACGTGTGTATCTTTTAATGTGGAGTTGCACACCCCCTTGCTCAGGACCCAGAGAAGCTGAAGGAGATAGTCTAGTGGGAGCTTGAGATGCTGCAGGCTTGGCTGCTGCCCCACCGTGAAGTGAGGGAGCAACCAATCAGTGACAATCAATGTGGCCTGCAGCTGCACCTACACTTGCAGAGTATGATCTGCCCACTTCCAGCCAGTTTTCTTGTGGCCCAGAACCAAGGCAGAAAAGGGATTTCTGGGAAATGTAGTTCCAGTTTATGTACCTAAAATGGAACAAAATGAAAAGTGACCTTAGCCTTCTCTGAAATTTTTAATTCCAGAAGACAGTGAGACAATAATAACTGAATTATGAGGGAACTAAGCTATAAGCCAAAAGTATAGTTCCTGAATGAGTTTCATGTTTGAAGATATCTGTCCTCTTCAGTTCACTCAGATTGTTAGGATATTATTAGGTTTCCCATACCCCCATCCAACACTGCTCTTTCTCTGTTTGAAATCCTCCATAGCTCATGGTTATGATGATCCTTTGGGCAATTCTCCAAATTTCTTGTGTCTTCTTACATTTTTTCACTCTTGGCTTTGGTACATGGAGTCCTGAATCTTAGACTCATAAACTTTATTTTTATATCACTTTATTTCATATCCAGCCATAGTCATCCTTTAAATCGGCCTCTGGTATACTATGGTTCTTTCTTTTCTTTCTTTCTTTCTTTTTTTTCTTTAAAGATTTTATTTATTTATTTGAAAGAGAGGGAGAGAGCACAAGAAGGGGGAAGTGGCAGGCAGAGGAGGAGGGAGAACCAGGCTCCCCACTGAGCAGAGAGCCTGACCTGAGGCTGGATCATAGGACCCTGAGATCATGACCTGAGCTGAAGTCAGATGCTTAACCAACTGAGCCACCCAAGTGCCCCTACTGTGGTTCTTTCGATCAGAGGCCCAGGTTTACCATAAAAGCCATATGTAAAAAAGACAGTCTTTAGGGTCATCCAAATCCTTGCTCCTTAACAAAATTCTAAGCCCTCTTTGATCCCAATTCCTGCCATGCTTTTCTTCATGTGATTCCTAAACTTTGCTTCCCAGTTCCAATCAGCAAATTCAGCCCGCAAATTGTAGGTACTCTGGAATATGTTTGTTTTGTTTTTGTTTGTATCCTCCTTAAATCATTAACTTAATGTATAAGAGGTTAAATACTGAGTTTTAGGAGGGAAAGAGCCAGCAGACTCATTCCCTATTAATTAAAATCAATCGCACATAGGCAAGATACCGTTCACTAAATCTTCCCTTTTTAAAAAATAGCAACAACAAAAAGGGAAAGAGTATAAATTAATTTGGTATGATCCTTGTTGTAACATGAACTTTTATTTGTATAATACAAAGGATTAGCTCTTTTTTTGGGTGTCATTTGATAGTTATGTTGAAGCTCTTTTCACCAAATTCAAATGGTTTAGATAGTCCATTGATAATAAGTGAAAAACTCAGTCTCATTTTCTACGTGGTTAAGTTAAATTAGCAAAAATATTCCTGAAACAGTGATACCCTCCAGGCAGAGGATCTTAGCTAATCAGTCTGGCTAACCATGCCTTATACCGTCGCTTCCACTGGGGCTGACCCCGCCCATTTGCAGCAAACTCCCAAAGGCCCTCATTTCATCCTCTTTGCAGACCAGACTTTGAGAAACACTATTGTGAAAGCAGATTAATGGTGTATTTGTTCACTGATCAACAGAGGGTAGGAACTGCTGAGTCTGCTTTTAAAAATGATAGTTCTCTGGGCACCAAAAGTGTTTCATCTGTTTTATCCTTCAACTTTTCCTATATATTTTCATTTTCCTCTCATTTCCATTTTGTTCTGTTTCCTTAATTTCTACACTCCTTCAAAGGGGTGGTAAACTCTGGATCTTTTAATAATCAAAATTCCTTTTTCTTTCTTTGACATTCTGCCTTAATCTATTTCATCTAAGAATCCTGTGATCACCCCTCCTAGGCCAGTGACTGGTAAAATAAAAGGAAGTTCACTAAGCAACTGTTCCAATCCCAGAATAGTATTAGTGTGATAGTTTAGAAAGAAAGACAACACCTGTATTTGAAGAAATGCAGTTTCTCTTTAAGATGTGAATAAGGAATATGTATTTTTAACTTTTTAACATACTCTTTCAGCTCTTCAAAATGCTTATAAAATAAGAAGACAAATGCTTATAAATGCTATTCAATAGATATAGTTGAGTGTTACACATTGGAGAGGTCACTCTAAAATGGAACAAGAGTTAAAAAGTAAAACAAGACATTTATTTTGCCCTTAAAGTGTTCACATACAATTTAATATGTTGTTGAGAGCACAGGGATGGTTGCAAGTCAAATGAAGGTTATGTTATAATTGATACTCTGAATTGTTAAGGGGAAGCAAAGGTGAAATGGAATGCTTTTTATTATTATTTTTTGTTGAAATCTTATTAAAAACTTTTAATGGAATGCAAACCAGAGACCATCTTCAAGGTCTTGAGTTAGATTAGATGTGCAGCCATTAATAGTGTCACTTAACATAAAGCTTTTTGAAAATAACTTCCCCAACTTAGACATGAGTTAATGTGTTTTCTAACTTCTTCATATATTCTTTGCTACTTCAGAGAAAATGTTGAGCCCAAACAATATAAAGTACTGTCATCATATTTAATCATGATTGTCAAATATATCTGAAAATCTCCGGATTGCAATTTACACTCAAAAAATTAATAAATAAGTTTAGCATTTTAATTCCGTGTTCTCAGTCGTTCTTAAGTGCTTGAGCACCTGCACATTATGACATTCTTTGCAGATTTCCATGAAATAATGGCATTTTAATTGAAGTGAAAGAACTAGGAGGAAATTCACCTGCAGAAACATGACTCTTTTTATATGTATGCAAGTCTCTACACATAAAGAATAATGATTCTTAACATATATTTGGGAATTAACACATACAAGATTCATTTCCTCTCTTATGTACTCTTGGTTCATTCATTTCATCATCATATAGCGGCTCATACCAATTACAAACTGAAGAACCAAGGAAATTTTTAAAAAAATAGTGGACAAGAAAAACTTACAAATCAGGAAAAAAAAATTGTTTTTCTCGGAGAATTGGAAAAAAAACTGTTATTATTTTATTTTAGTGCCAGAACATCTTGGTTGCGCTCCCAACAGAATCATTTCCTAGAAGCGTAGTATGAAACCTACTATTTTAGTGTGTATCGGCTCAGACACATTTCCAAAACAGAACACTTTCTCTATATGAGCAAACAAAAATAGTATTACAGTAAGTTTCCTCATATTATGAAACCTGAAGGTCTTTAAAATAATTCTCATCATGCAAAACCCGTTCTTCATGTAATGTTCGGATCATTTTGAGCATAGTTTATTTATGTATTATTCTAATTAGTTGACTAACATTTTATGGCCTCTTGAATTGCCATCTAGCAAATTCTAAATGGTTTTTATTCCCAGTAAAGAAAAATGTGCAAACTTTAATATAGATAAACCATTATGAAAAATCAATACAAAATACAAGAACCCTAAAGATAAAAAAAAGACAATATTTTTAAATGCAATATCTTATGCATGTTATAATCATTATTTTGGAGGACGGAAGCAATTCTGAAAACAAATTTTGAAAGCTATTTTTACACTAACATTATTTTTTTTTCTAAATGTACACCCATTATGGTCAAGTTATCTTTTCCTTCCTTAAGCTCAGAATTGTCAAAGTTAATTTCCTAGTATGCGATGTGCTTTTATTTTTTGTTATTTAAGTTTTTTAGCCAGAGTTAGACCAGAGTGCCCATTATTTAAACATCTGAGAGCACTGTGAGCTGAAAAGACAAATTCTACATAGCATATCTAGGTGAAGATACTCCTAACACTTTTCAATGATTCTGTGTTCAGTAATCTATTAACATCTTTTATGTTAAGAGTTCCTATAATAAATGTAAAAAAATGTCATCATCTACTTTAACGGCTCTCCTCTTTTAATGAAATCAAACAGTTGGCAGGTGATCATTAATATTAAAAAAAATACTCATTCAACACAATATATTTGCGATAGTGCTAGTAACCATCCAAACAGTGGCAAGTAATACAATGGTAGACTTTTAGATATTTATTTACTTTTTTTAACTTACAGCAATAAATGTTGTTATAGGGGTGACCAGGTGGCTCCATCAGTTAAGAGTCTTCCTTTGGCTCAGGTCATGATCCCAGAGTCCTGGAATCAAGCCCCACATTGTGTTCCCTGCTGAACAGGGAGCCACTTTCTCTTTCTGACCCTCCCCCTGCCCATGCTTTTTCTCTCTTTCTCTCAAATAAATAAATAAAATCTTAAAAAATATATTGTTAGAAATAAAACAAAATAAGTGGTAGCATAACAATTTCACCAGATTTTTCCTTCCAGAATTATTTCCAAGAATATTTTGTCTTAAAATAAATACCAAGAATTACAGTAGGTGTTGTGTAAAGGTGTGTAATAGAGAGTAACAATATTATGTAGTAATATTGCTGTTGTTGTGGTTGGGAGGAACTGGTTTGATTCCATAAGTACAATGAATTAAGATTAAGATCTTAGTATATCCTGGCTACTTCATAAATGTAGCAAAGTTAATTTTGCTATCTTGAAAAAACATTGCAAATAAATCAAAAATGTAATTTGTCTAATTTCATGGAAGAACTGTACTATAATTGGATCAAAGTTTCACAGAGAAATCATCAGGGGACCTAAGTGGGAAAGGGCAAGAGAGGGAGAAAGGATAGAGCAGATCTAATGACATTCGCAGCCAATCCCCATTTGACATTGACAACGGCAAGATGCCAATTCAGTTGGACAAAGGCAAACAAATCCCCTTTTAAATAATGATTGAATAAAATAAAATGAGAGAAAGAAATACGAATACACTAGATTAAATGCTTGGTGTGTGAATAAACAAAAACTATTTGCAAAACTGAGAAGAAAGGAGAATCAGGAAGTGGTTATTTATGGCATCTTAATGTAGAAGGTTAAAAAAATTGTAATAAGGACAAGCTAAAGGCTTATAAGCAAAGGGAAAATGTTGACACACTTTAATTTTTTTCTAAGTAAAAAGTCTAAAATAGTTATATAGAATTTTTTGTGGCTATTTTTAATGACTTTACCAATTAGAAAGAATATCTGTTTATTGACTGAAAGTAGTAATCTGAGGCTCAGAGGAATTAAAATTGCCCCTAATAGAGCTTGCTTTTTTTTCAGACTTCAACAGAACTTATCATCTTCACAGAATCAAACAGTGAATCCCCCCACATCCCACATACCTCTCTAGTTCCTTGCTCTCACTCTGCCAACAAGCAGATAAGTTTGCCATCTTAGGTAGCAGAGGGGACAGTGAGGAGTAGATCTGGTGAGAGGTAAGAGAGAAAGGCACCAACACTGCCTCCTCGGCTCTGGTTTGCTCATGTGGTTGACGTCGGTGGGAAAACTGAAGTAGAAGTTAATTTCTGGAAAAAGAACAAAAGTTTAATTTTTAATGTTAATTTATGATGCCTGTGAGACACCTAAGTGGGAATGTCAAGTAGGGAGCTGGACTTCAGGCGTTGGATTCTAGTGGATTCTGGGTTGGAAAAATAAATTTGAGTCTGTCAGGTGGTGAATAGAAGAGATTTCCTGGAAAAACACCATGAAAAATGAAGGAAGAGGAAAACAGGACAGAGCTTTGAAGAATACCAACCTGTAGAGTGTGAGAGAGAAAAATAGAAGATAAACAGGCTGAGAAGGGGGGCCAGAGAAGTACAAGAAAACCAGGAAAGAATACTAACATAGAAAATGAAAAGAGGAAAAGAAGGGTCAGCTGCTTATAGGGGTAATCAGATATTTCTGGCCTCACCATTTCTCCTCTGTATGGGTGAGTGGCTTTTGAACAGGTCTCCCAGCTTCCTTGCCCCATCTTTTCAACCCATCCCCATTACCCATGTTACTCTTCTGCTTCCATTCTGCAAAGTTCTGTGAGCCTTCCCAGTAAAGTTCAAAGTCTCTAGCCAGTCATGGATGTAACCGTGATCTGGCCCCACCTACCTCTGCAACCTCACTCTACTCCTTTCTTGGCACACAGGACCTCCAGGTCTACCAAGCCACCAGCAGCTCCTTGAGCAGAGGCTTCATGCCTCTGTGCCTGGGCACAAGCTCTTCCCTCCAGTTCGAAGATTGGTCTCCCACTCCTGTGCCCAACTAAGTGCCACTCAACTTACATTCCTTGTCGAGGAAGCCTTCACACTCCACATCCATGCTCAATTAATCTCTCAATCTTGCCTGTGCCTCTAGAACAGCACTCTCTAATTAATTCTTTGCCCTTTGCCCTTAACTGTAGGTAGAGGCGTATTTACCTTTGTATCCAAAAAAGAAAAAAGAAAAAAGAAACAAAAAACGACAACAACAAAAACAAAAAACAATGCGGCCACAAGTTAGATGTTCAGCACAAATCTACTGAGTAAATGACTGGACAAAGGAGTACAGCAAGATTCTGCCTTTTGTAATTTTTCTTTTACAGTTTTCTGCCATGTTGTCTTATTATTACCCAGTGGAAGATGTAAAATTTGGTAATATTGAAGAATGTGTAACCTAGTTTCTTTTTTCTTCCTCCCATTGAGGAAAGCACCTTTTGGACTCCAAATCTCACTTGCCAGCTGAAATAGAGAAATGTCCAATTTCACCGAACTTCTAATAACCAGCTGGTAAAAGATCATATGTGAAAGTGTGAAAGGACATGAGGTGAACTCATAGGGTCCTAGGTGCATCTCACCAATTGAGAGCAGGCTCTCAGACTGGGAGTATCAGAGTTTCACAGTTCATGACCCAGTTGATGAGGCACAGGATTAAAATTATATTAGTTATTTGATTGAATCCTTTATGCAAATAGTTGTCAAAAGAGTTTTGGGTTACTGTGGTCAAACTATAGTGTTCAAAGAGATTGAAAGAGTAAATGGCCCTTGACGAATCTAATGTAATTATGAATTGTTAATAAACAAAGTAGATATATATTCACTAATTAGATATTGTTGACTGGAAATAAGAATCATCCCGTTCAGTTCTCCATAGTCTAATGCCTCTTTGCCTGTTCCTAATAATTTGTTAACAGTGTTAAGTTAATCATACCTCTCAATTCATGGGATTCTATCATCTTTGGTCCTTACGCAAGTTCTTTTTTATGATATGGCCACCACTTCAAAACTTGGTACCATCATCATTGTCCATTTTAAGCAGTCTTTAGAATTTATAGGTTAAAAATTGACCATCCTCCTGTGTGACTCAAGACGCGGTATAGATATATTGGTTCATCTCTGTATAGACCTTATAGTCTGCCAACATTCATTTTAAATGTCTTGTCCTGTGAAACTTTTCATTATCTATGACTGCAAGTGTACAATGTGGTTAGGTTAGGCTGACACAGTGATTGCTTGAACTATGACAGTGTGCTATGATATAGTGAGACAACACCAACATTTTGTGACACTGGCATTATGCTTCAAGGAAAAGAGGACGGACCCTAGTCTCTCAAGCTACCTGACAGCTCTTGTACCTCTTTCTTGAAAATGATACCAAGTAAAATGGTGTGTACCTTCCATAGAAAGGAGCTGTCTTCTAAATGTCACACTTATTATTCATGTTTTGCTCTGCTTATTAAATGCCCATTGTTTCCTGCATATAGATTATTCTTTTAAAAATATAATAGGTGTTTTATTTAGTATAGGTTGCTTAAATAAGATTCCTATAAAGTATATTTAATAAGCTTGTTTCCTGCAATTTAAAAACATTATCAAAAGGATGATTATTCTTCAGCTTTTAAAGAAGTAGACTATAAATTGTGCAATTGTGCCCCAGTTTCAGCTTTTAATCATAAATTCTTTCAAAGGGACACACATGTTGCAGAATATATAGCCAAATGGACCACCTTCAGAATTAACATCTAAAACCCTGTAACCAGTTTTTAGTACTTACTAAGCCTGGCAAGAAAGTTTGATGACAGCCTTTAGAATGCCATTCAAACATCTTAATGTCCCTCTGCCAACAATACTCCAACAAGTCACAGTCATAATTTTTAGATTTAACTTTTTAAATCATTTTTGTAAATATAACTTTATATAGCGACATATAATCCAATCCCTAGTATTACCTAAAAACCACCCTAGCAACATGCTGTCTGCCTAGGCACAGCATGTGTATCTGAAAAGTAGAGCATTGCTGTTGCCTCTAAGAAGTCTTGCTGAGCAAAGGGAAGTATTGTCCACTTTGCGTTTGCTCGTTTGTTACCCACATTTACTGCAGAGTAGACCATCTAACTAGTAGTCTCCAGAAACCATAGTCAAAATAAAAAAATGTCTGTGAAAATGCAAAGCCTTTCACGCTAAGATATTTATGCAGTATTTAACATGCCTCCTGATTCCTACTCATGATTTAGTAATAGTTGCATATAATATAAGTAATGCATTGATATACATTTGTCTCCTGGTTCTATCTAATTTTGGAACCTACAGAGAGTGCTTTTAACCAGTATAGACCCAAGTTTATTAAGTTTTCAGTAGTAGCTGCTGCATCTTTAAAATGAAATAGATCTGTTGATAAAAGTATAATTGGAATTCAGATCAGAATGATCAAATGACCAAATTACTTAAATTAGACAAATAAATTGAAACACTTAAAAATGAAGAAACTGCTTGATTGGCAACAGCTTACGGCAGACAATAACCTTCCATCATTCTCTACCGCCGCAGTAAACAATGACACATACTTTAAAGGATAGGTGATGTTAAAGATAGTAATAACAAAGGTTGGTACAAATTAAATAATCATTAAAGGAAAGAAGGTTGATTTGAGTTTTTGTTCAGAATAAGAAGATTCTGACAGATGGGGAGTCCACACCATTTTAAGCAATGCAATAAAAAAAAAGATTGAAATTATATATATGGATTTCATTGCCACAACTGTACATAGATAATGAAAAGTCTAATTGTATGCACTGCATGAAGCCTAAGGCTGTCAAACTGTGGGGATCTTTACCCTTACTGAAGACTGATTCTTGGGACATGAAATCTACCATGTTAAAAACAACTAAATCCACCTAACGGGCATACTTGGCCTTTTTTTTATATATATAATTAAGTACCAATGTCTAATAACTTGTACATGGTGGCACTCCATTTATTTACCAAATATTTACTGCACATCCACAGTGGGCTAAATCTTTAACAGAAATTAATAGATGTTTATTGTGTTTAAGAATCAGAAATACTTTTCTTGATAATTGAAGCAAAATAATATGCATCAATCTAATCATATAATTCAAATCAAGACTTTGTCTAGATCACTAAAATATAAGCATATATTAATGTCAGAAGTATATTTATTTATTTATTCATTTATTGAACAAGTATTTGTTAAGTGCCTATTATGTGTCAGATATTGTTCTAGGCCTGAAAAAAAATAGACAAAACAGACAAAGTCACTTTTTACACATGGTATGCACTAAAGTGGGGAAAACAGACAGTTTAAATATGCAATATGCTGTCAGGATTCAGAGATGGAAGTGTGCTGATTTTAATAGGGTAGTCGGGGTGAACTTCTCTGGAAAGGTCATTATTCGAACATGTCAGGCAGAGGGAAGAGCAAGTGAAGTATCCTAGTGGCAGAAGCATATATGGTGTGTTCGGGAAGCAATAAAAATCCAGTATGGTTGGAGCAGGGAAAGGGTGGAGAAGATGGACAAGAAATGAAATTGGAGAGGTAGCCAGGGGCCAGATTATGCAGGGTCTCATCAACCGTGGTAAGAACCATAGATTTTATTCCAAGGTTGATGGGGTGGTTTTGCTGGGTTTTGAGCAAGGAAATGATTTGATCTTATTTACATTTTGAAAGCATCACCTGGGTTGTGCTGTGAACTGACTCAGGGGAGGCAGATGAGAAATAAAGCAATTGAGAGGCCCTTTCATTTTCCTGGTGACTTATAGCATAGAGTATGTGCATACATATCTTTAGCTGTGTTTGGATTCTGAGCATCATAGTGTCCTAATTCTGGATTAGCCCAATTTTTTATCTATGTCCAGAAAAGATTATTTTTTATTTATATATACTCTTACTAATTTTTCTATACCTTGGTATTCCAATTTAAATACTGATAATTTTTCTCAGGACAATATTTTGAATTTCTTGTGATCCAAGTTACTCTCTGATCTAGGAGTATGAATACTAAGCTAAAGTCATCCCGTTTCTTTCTAGAAGTTTTATGCATATTTAATTACATTATGTTACCTTGATTAGAACTTCACATTTAAAAAGTGTGGGTTTTGTTTTCATATTAGAAAGAACCCCAAACTAGAGAACAGAACAGTTCATTTATTTAGGGCTAAACTTTTATCAAGGGAAATATAAGCTTGAACTCCATCTCATGTTGAAGGGGCCCCTGACTGATACAACATCTGGATGAGTAATGAGAGCATCCTGTATGGATCATTGGCATTGGTTCCATTGGTGCCTTGACACGTATCTGATAATGATCTCAGCAAGCCCCAAGTCTGCCTGCCTGACAACTGTCAAGCCTTGGTAGATCATTTGTAAGTGAAAAAGGCATTGAACACATGTATTCAATGATTTTAAATTATAATCGACTATAAGCTGATTTATTTGAATAGAATTTATGTTTTATGATATGCTCATTTATACTATGGCACTTAAAGTTACTTATTTTGAAAGAAATAAAAGATAATATATATAAGAAGTATTGTTTTGAATTCAAAGAGATTGTAATATAACTTTCTTAAGTTAGAAGATTGACAGTTTGTGAAATGGATATATATAGCATGGTAAGGATAAATCAAATCACTAATATATACCATGTATAATATATAGTTACAACAAAGTTAAAATAATGAATCAATTTCCAAGTTTCAGGTAATTACTTATAATTCTCGTGTTTGTTATAGTCAACAACTTATTGGTTTCATTAAAACAATTTCTCCTCTTAGAAGTAATTCAAAATCATCTTTTTTAAAAAGTTCCTGTAGCGGCGATTCACTATTACTAAAAGAAATTCCACATTTGATTATGCAGCTTAAAAAGGCTTCCGATAGGAAACCAAGAACAGGACCATTTTGTACAGCCATGCTTAAGAACAGAAATGCAGACATTTTAATTAGAATAAAAAGAATAGCACCATTAGCAAATAACTCTAGCATGAAAAAATGAATGAAAGCAAAAGAATTCAATGTGACTTTTTGCATGTTCCTGTGTATATTTATCTAAAATCTATAAATTGAGTTTGTTTCTACTGTGTTTAAAAGCAAGTAGATTCATCTCACTTTCATTTATTTTGTCTCCACAAATAAATACAATATATTCACGTCATCTTAATAGACAACATATTAAAAAATGTTTTTCTATATTTTTATCACGAAATTTGAACTTTTCCGTGTTCTGAACTGTAAGCTTCTCTGTTAGATGGTAAACTCCATCAATGGCAAGAAATGTTTTCCTAAGAACTTAGACTATTCACTTTGGAGAGAAAGCAAGTAGTAAAAAGAGAAAGGTAAGGAAGAAGAGGACAGAGATAACAAGGGCTAGAAAAAAAGTACGAGTGAAACAAACTTATTCTTAGCATTACTCAGTATAATGATATTCTATGATTTTACAAGAATTTATAATATTTCTGGTAACTCAGATAAGTAAGTTTAAAATAATTCAGGGGCGCCTGGGTGGCTCAGTGGGTTAAAGCCTCTGCTTTCGGCTCAGGTCATGATCTCATGGTCCTGGGATTGAGGCCCGCATCGGGCTCCCTGCTCGGCGGGGAGCCTGCTTCCCCCTCTCTCTGTCTGCCTGCCTCTCTGCCTCCTTGTGATCTCTCTCCCTCTGTGAAATAAATAAATAAAATCTTTAAAAATAAATAAATAAATAAATAAAATAATTCAGGTAAATAGGTTTCTACTTTTTGAAAGTTACATAAGATTTAAAGATGTTAAAATCGAGAGGACAATGCCAAATAGCTCATCTTTAAGATGGAATACATTAAGGGTGCCTGGGTGTCTCGGTTGAGTGTCTGATTCTTGATTTCCTCTAAGGTCATGATCTCAGGGTCAGGAGATCAAGCCCTGTGTCAGGCTCCACAGTAAGCATGGAGCCTGCTGAAGATTCTCTCTCTCTCTGCCACTCCTGCCCCCACCCTTCCAAAATAAAATAAAATAAAATAAAATAATAAAATAGAATACATTAGAGGGCGCCTGGGTGACTCAGTGGGTTAAAGCCTCTGCTTTCGGCTCAGGTCATGATCTCAGGGTCCTGGGATCGAGGCCCGCATCGGGCTCCCTGCTCAGTGGGGAGCCTGCTTCCCCCTCTCTCTCTGCCTGCCTCTCTGCCTCCTTGTGATCTCTCTCCCACTGTGAAATAAATAAATAAATAAATAAATAAATAAATAGAATACATTAGAAATGTTATCTATTAATAGCTTCTTTCTTTTTTAACAAAAAAGAGAGAGAGAGACGTTAATCTTTTTGTACTTCCAAATATGACAGGAAAAAACCTCAATTTATAGATTTTAGATAAATATGCATGGCAAGTAGTTCTTTCATCCACATAGGGTCAAAGCTTATCTGCAGTTGATTAATTAAGTGTATGTGGAAAAATATTGTAGTTTGGTGGCCAGCCTGGCAAGGACTAGACCAATTTAATACAAAATGAAGAATGAACTCTCCATGAGCAAGGGAAGCAATGGAACCTGCTATGCACCAAATATCCTGTGAAGTTGCTTCCACTTTTTCTGATTTTTAGTCTCAGAAGAGCCTTTTGAGGTAGGTGTTATTATGAGCCCAGAGTTATTTTCCACCTTTTACGGAAGTGTCAAGCAACTTGCAGAAATAAGATTTTAATTCGAGTCTATTATTTATTCATCAAGCATTTATTAGATACAAACAGTGGGCTGAGGCCCTTATCACACGATTCATGAGTCCATGTTCTTCCCACTCAACTGCAGAGACGTGTAACACAGGACAGGTTGGAGGGCAAGTGGGTAAAGCTATAGATGATGAAAGAGTAAACAACCCAGTTACAGAAACATCAGCCCAAGGAAGGAAGCGTTCTGATGAATGTTAAACTCATTTGGTAGAGAGGCTTTAGCAGAGAAGAAACAGCAAAGACTGTAGGATGATAGGAAGGCAAGGATGTGCTAGATAAATAGAAATAATTAATAATATGAGTTTCAGGAAACATAGAGTCAGAATATTAGACATCATCTTACTGGGTCAGCTTGTCCTTCAGTATCCTGCAGCCAGAAGTCCAACAGCTGGAGAATGAGAAGGTCCAAACCAGACCCCAGAGCCCTGACTCCTGAGTGGGGTTCTTTCAGTGGCTTGGTCTGACTTCCAGAAGCCTCTGTGACTTTGGGCCCCAAAGATGACACATATGCTGTCATTTCTGACATGGAATGTGACACAAGAGTTTTAGGGAAGGAGAAAAATGTTTTGATGTATCACTTACTGTATATACATGAACACACAGGAGAGGCAGCCACCAAGGGACAAGAATGAGAAATGAATTGTTGGGGAGGTATTCTCAGCAGAGTAATGGATTTCAAAGTCCTCTGGCTACAAGTCATCATGGAAACCGTCTGCAGAAATTTTACTCCCCCTTAAACTTCCAGTTCAAGTGTCACATTCTCTATGAAACCCTTCTAGTGCCTCTAGGTAGAAGTCATTATTCCTCCTCTGTGCTCTCAAAACATGCTGTTTACTCCCACAAAGTCTCCCTCTAATTTGCTTTCCTCCTTTAGTTTTTATCTCTGTTACCGGTAGGGATCACTGGAGCCATCTCGGCGTCTCTGATGTTTAGCGCAGTACCTCGCAACAAGTAGGTGCTCAACTGTGCTGAGGGGATTAGACCGAATTAAATGAGATGTGTGATAAGTGAAAATGAATGTGCCTAAGAGGGAAAAGAAAACAAAAATGAACAAAGAGGGGCAGTCGTGGCTGCAGCCCTCCCAACACCTTCAACAGTAGGACCTTCCCTGGGAGCTGGCTGCAGGGAGCCAGGCATACCTGCTTCCCCTTCTTACCTTTTAAGCTTAATATTTTTGAGAAACTACAGTATTCTTATTTCAAGGCAAAATGTTCAAACATTTCTAACTGAGAGTCCTTCATCCGAAGGGTTTCAGAATAGCTCATGACTATTCCTGGCCGACAGCACTGCTGTACAGCCCTGCCTCAGAGCCATCAAAACTCACCGGCAATGCGGCAGGAAGTCAATGAAGAATGCTGGCTGGGGCCCGCTAAGGAAAATGCCACCATGTGTTCACGAGTTTCACATTTCAGTGGGCGAACAAGTAAGATGAGCAGAGAGGAAGAAACACAGAGATGAGTCTCTTCGTATCATAAACTCTTCTTGAAAGTCATTTTTATATGGACAGAAGATCAATTTTAAATATTTATTTACAAAGAAATGTGATTTTATTCCACTGGGATTTCTCCATACACGTGTGTGTGTGTGTGTGTGTGTGTGTGTGTGTGTGTGTGTCTGTGTCTGTGTGTATGTGTGTGTGTATATATATATATATATATATATATATATATATACTTAATTTTGTTTAAACAATTTAGAAATAAATTATCCAGATCAAATCAGTGCAAAAAATATTTACCAAGCTTGGTAATTTAATCATTTTAGGCAAAATGTCTAATCCAATATTTTTATTTTTAATTGTCTTTTGAAATTATCAAAAATAATATAACACTTGGACATTCACCGCCTAGTTTTATCAAATGCAAACATTTTAGCATATTTGCTTTTGATTGTTTCTCAAGAACCATAACATCACAGATAAAGTTAGGGCATCCTCCTTCTTCAGTCATATTTCTGACCTTCCCTTTGTAGGGTTACAGCATAGCATCCCTATGATTTTTTTTTATTTATTTATTTGAGAGAGAGAGAGACAGAGCGTGGGATGGGTGGAGGGGCAAAGGGAAAGGGAGAAACAGACTCCTCACTAAGCAGGGAGCAGGACTCAGGGCTCTATCCCTGGACCAGGGTACATGACCTGAGCCAAAGGCAGTTGCTTAACCAACTGAGCCACCCATGCACCGCCCTGTGAATATTTTTATTGTATTTTTTTCATTATTCAAATAATGAAATTTTTGCTATCATGTTATAATGTACCTTCGATGTTATTTTAAAAACAAATTTAAATTATATTGACCCTTAGATTAATAAATGAAAAATAAAGGATGACATAAGCATAAGGGAGGTCATTTAATGCAAATTTTAATTATGAAAGGAATAAGTTCATGCCAGCACCTAAACCCATCATCATGAAAACCACCTGAACAATGTATTGGACAATATCTTCAAACTAGCAGTTTTATTGCAATGCAGAGCTATTATTTATCTACCTTTTTTATATCTCGTGGATGAAATCCAAGGATATGATATTAAATTGTATTTTTGTGGAAAATCTAGACTGTAATGATGTTCATACATATTTACTCCTGAAAGTCCTTGGTCTGTTGAAAGTCTACCGGAGGGCCAGTTTGCAAAATATAAACATGGAGCTGGCAGAAGTGAGCGCAGGAATCCTACAGCTGGGCCTGAAGGAAAGTGCCAGAACATGCAACAGGATCCTGACGGAATTCAGTACATCTGCTTATTCAAATGCCAGGTTCATTATATTGCTTTAACTTCCAACTTCTTATTCTGGGGTTTTCATGCTTTCTGACTCCTCTGTGTAGTAAGAGCCGTCCAGTCAGAGCGACCGCACTTCTTAGTAATCAGAGTCACCCTTGGTTATTGAATATGTTTTCCAGCTTAATGAGCAAGAGCGTACACATAATGCTAATGAGGGATTTTTGCTTCAAGATACTTTTAAAAATGTATATGAGTAAGAAGAATTGTTTACTTTGATTATTTTAAGATGTAAATGCAGCTGCTTCAAAAAGGAAAAATAATCTTGAGAAAAATGCAAGCATGGTACATGAAAATGGAGCTCCGGTCAAACCCGGCTTCAGCTGTATCGTCTACGTGGAAGAGGGGCAAGGGGCCACTTGCTGCCTTGGAGGGAGCCTTGTTTGCTCTGTGAGGCAGCAGGCATTAACAAATCCCTACTGCCAGTGTTGTTGCAGTCGTCTTAAATCAGTCCTGGAATCAGGCAGGGTGCACACTGCTACAAAGAATCATTCTCCTTAAACTGCAGGTAACTCTGCCCCTGTCCTAACAGCAAGGAAAGAAAACCGTCCCTACCAGGAAATCATGTCTTCCTGAGTCCCACACACAGCTGCCTGGCTGCTCCTCTCATCAGTTTCCTCTTTGGAACACAACACAAATCAGAAAAAAAGCAGGAAAGGGTAGAGCAGGAAGGGCATGGTGGTGACATTTGGGCCTTACTACCTTACTATAATATACCTTCACTATGGCACCACTAAGAGCCATAGATTCTTCCCCTTCTTCATTGGAGGGAACACCACTGCCCTGGTTTTCCTTGCTAGCCCCCAAGTTTACAGGGGGATTAGTCCCTCTGCTTGCACTCCCCTGCAAGTGCAATCTCCCTAAAACACCCCTTCCATCATGTTGACCTTCTCACCACCTCTGCTCAAAAAGCTTTCAGGAGTCTTCATTGTAGAGAAGATAAAAGGCCACACCTCAGACGGAATTGAGCCCCTTTACAATCTGTCTAGAGGGCTGCATCCTGCCACTGTGGTTCAGAAGAGTTCATTCCGATCAGACTCATCCATTTGCAGCTCCCCAGCTCCCTGTTAGGGTCTGCCTCCGCACATTTCCCCGCTTCATTTGCTCCGTCACAGGTCTGTTAAATCCCACTCACGTTTGGAGATAGTTCCACATCCTCCTTTAACACCCTACCTCATGAGCATTAGAACCTGGGAGTATTGTGTTGGAGCTAAACACCCGACACAGGGGAGCCCTCCGTAGCTTCATGTTGGTTTTACTCGGTGAATCACTTCTGTTGACTGCTCCCCCAACGATGTTTTAGTATCAGTGCAGTTAAGCACCTGTCCCTGTCACCTCACACCACACACGTATCACCTGTAGCATGTGGAGGAAAGCCTTTTAATACATGCCACTGTATCATGCAATTAAACAAGAATATTAGATTCCTTCTGATGGAATGAAGGGGAAAGAGAAAAGGGTGTTTTGGAGCCAAGATAGTTGGGGTTTCTCAACAGGCTATGCAAGCTATCTGTCTTAGAAAGAGCTAAGGAACTTGCTGAAAATAATGATTTCCAAGACCCACCTTAGACCCAGTGCATCAGAATTTCTCACGTGACTGTTACACACACTAAATTAGAAAGCCTCTTAGTCTTAGAGGGTGAGAAAGAGTATTTTCTGTAATTGCAGCTCACCACACCTGTACGTCAGAATCCCCTGCAGCATTTTCGACAACTCCCGTTAGTTACCGCAGCCTCACACGAGACCTCCTAAGTGGAAATCGCTGGGTTGCTGCCCAAGGTTGAACTATTCCACAGAAGATTTTTTTTTTTTTTGCATCCAGGATTAGAAACCGCTAAGCCAGAAGTTAATGATGACCAATATTTATTGGGTAATTACGGCTTCTCAGAAACTTTATGAAACAATTGATGTGCGTTATTCCATTTAATCCCCACCATCCTGAGTTAGTACCTCCATTTTCGCAGGCTCAGGGAAGTTAAGTAACTAGTTCAGTGCCATACAGCTAGTAACTGATCAAGCCTCAAGGAAACACAGGTCTGACTGATACCAAATTCAGGCTCTGGTCCCATTCTCCATCTACCTTTATTATATGAGACATCATTCGGATACATGGCCATCAATCTTTCACCCAGGAATTGTTCCACTTGTTCAATAGGTGATTCTGTTTTTGGAAGTTCTGACAGCACCCCGGGGAAGGGTCTCTCAGTTTAATTTTTTTTCATTCAGACACCCATTGACTGTCTATCTGTTGCCCTAGGCTTGTTCTCAATATTCCCAAGACCTTCCATCTAATAGAACAACTTCTCTACTTTACCTCCTTATAAAGAGATAGGTATTAATGGCAACTAAGCTTTTTCTGTGTCCAAGATAACCCTGGTCCCCCTTGGAAAACCTCACTGTAGTCCTTGGTAATATGTCTGGGGAAGGGCATTATTCCTTCCGCCTAGATTTCAAAGCTGAAAGGATTGCCCTTCTCAAATTTAAGAACAAAAACAAAAAACAAACAAGCCACATATATCGCCTGAGTAACAATACTTGGTAGTATTGCCTCCCCGTCAATGCTTTCCCACACTCTGGATAGAGGCTTTTTGTTTTCAGTGGATTTTCACATCTCTTTTTTCACTTTTCCCCTCACAACCCAGTCATTCCTGAATTGTGGTTTCTGTACAGATAAAATAATTATAATCAAGTTCCATCAAAAGGAGCTACATGAGAGTTAATGAGTAAATGGGCTTAAAGTATCACAAGAGTCTTGAATGAAAAATACACACTGTTTTCACTGTTATTAATATAATGCAGCACATCCATTACAGTTCTGACAGAGAGCACAGACAGTGGCTCTGACCTCATTTTCTGGCCGGGCCAGAAAGGGTCTGCATAATAGCCCCAGAGACAGGCAGGCTCAAGGGAAACAAACCAGTCAAGGTTCAGAACAACCCAGAAAGCCACCCTCACTACAGTACAACTGGGTACTTTAAAACTGATTAGGGATGTTGTGTGGACAAAATTTGGAATGGGCAAGTCAAGGACCTTGGGAGAGGAACAAGTGACAGGCATGTTTAATAGATGAAACAAAATCTAGTGAAATTTGAGGGCAGCCACCAACCAGACACATGAATAAGTAATTTGCTACCTGGGAGCTTTTTGCATCCTCCAACTCTGGAGGACAGTGAGGCATTCCCAAATGTAAGGGAAAGGTTTCCTTAACTCGGAACACCCTCGGAGGAGCCGTTTCAAGAGAGGCAGGGAGCTAGATGAATGTCAAACCCCCCAAAAGATTCATGAGATAATTATAAATGCATGTGGGCCACCATACATCCCACCTTTTACTTCCCGTAATTTCAGTTCTTTACTCCATCAAGTGGTCTTTTTAAATTATTGGATGCTTCTCTTTTTTCTTACAATTCAGAGAACTAAGGTTTTCAGTCAATGTTAATTTTCTCTGAAGGATTTCAGAGGGTAGTATTTCCACATACAGACCCCTAAAATTATTATTTTCAAGTAGGGCTGATTCTTTTTCTTTGTAGCCGAGAAGAAAAGAGATCTATGTAATCGTAGTGTCAAAATGTCAAAAGACTGAGATAGGTTGGAAAAAAGAAGAAAAGGGAAGAAAACACACACACACACACACACACACACACACACAAACCCTTAAAGGCATCCATGCAGTCCTCAGCCTTACAAATCCTTGGCTCACATAAAATACTCGTGACATGCTGTAATTAACTAGTTACTCCTCTCAGAATGAATGATAATGCAATTATTTCCCAAAAGCAGTGAAGAAGGGATAGTTTCTGTTTTTAAAAATATCTGCCTTTCATTTCTGTAAAAAGAAAAACCCTGGATTAATTTACATAAGCTGCTAAAGCACGGAGTGACCTGCAATTTCACCGTTATACTATATGATAATTCTCTCACCTTTTTATCGGAGCCTTGTATTTTTCAGTGGTTTGAAACAGCAATAAACTGACAAGTCACTACCTTGTTTAAATTATATTGGTTCTTAAAAACTGCACCCAAATACCAGAAAATATAGAGTGACCTGCATGGTGAAACCTGTCATTTTCACAACTGTTCTCTGATGTCATTGAGGTCGCTAAGGGCTAGGGCTCCGTCTCCTTTGTCTGTGGGACACAATTTAAAGGAGGCAGGTGGCCTTCAAGTACCAAGCAGCACAGACTTAGGTGCGAGTTTATATGAACAGATCACTGGTTCTTTCTCCTATGTGTTCATGTCTAGACAATACTATTCTCTTTAACTTTATCCACGTCCATCCTGCCATTCTTTCGGTGATTCATTCAACAATTATTTACTGATGACTTTCTGTGATGCCCTCTACCAGGTTCCAGAAATTCAAAGGTAAAAAAGACGTATTGCCTTTAAGAAAGTTGCAGAAAGTGAAGGTATAAACTCATAAATAGGCACATTAAGAACGCAGTAAATCCCACCACAGAGCCCTCTCTCCACACACACATACACAAATTCATGTTCTCCTATCACCACGCAAAAGCTCTCTGCCCCATGAATCTGAACTTTAGAAAATTCTAGGCTCTTTGAAAGTTTTGAAGGAGTGACTTGGAAAAGATTTGGTGCTAAAACTTAGAGTTAGTTGTGGAGTGTTTGTGTATATGTGGGTGCCTCTGTCTAAATGTGTGGTTTTTTAAAATAGTAGAAACAACTTTATATAGAATTTTGTTAAGGATAAAATGGTCTAAACAATTGATGTCTTAAGTAGTCAGATTAACTTAATTCATATCAATTTTTATTCATTCTAATAACCACGTATTAGTTCAAAATGCCTTCAAATGAATATTCACTGATACATCCCTATGATACTATAAAGTCCAGGTCATTTATTTGGGAAGACAGAGACTAAGAGGCATTGTGACTTAGATTCACAAAATCATGATAAATACTCCAAGAGTAGACATAGTCTTATTTTTTCAAGTCCTATTCATCCAAGGTATTCCTTTAATTAGTTAATGGTAGGAATTGGGGTTTGCCTTGTTTTTCATTGTACTGAACAGTATGTAGAACAGTGTAGGTTCTGGCATCAAACTGCCTATATTGGAAATTAGGTTCTTCCCCATAAAGCTATTTGACTTTTCCAAGCTTCAATTTTCTCATCTGTAAGCTAGAGATAGTAATAGTAGCTACCTCACAGAGATAGAAGGATGAAAGGAGTAATGGCATATAAAGCATAATAGCACTATCATTAAGTAAGCTACTATTATTATTGTCATTATTTGATCTCAGTGAGAACATTTAATATCTGCCAAGAAAATTATTTAGCTACCCTATGTCTGTTTTTATGGCAATATAGTAATGATAATTCATATTAATTTCATCCTTTTTTAAGAATATAGGATCATGTCATTATATTTATTCATTTCATTTATTTATCTACTACGTGCAGTTACTGAATGATGCCTGTATACAAAGTATTGGGTGGTGCAGGGAATACAAAGGTAATTTAGCTACTATCAGTAGAGTTTCAGACTGTTGTCCTGGAATCCTGCATGGTTTTCTAACTAATTAAATTTAATAAACTAGGATACTAAAAATAATTCAAAGATACCTGCAGAACCCTGTATCCTATATAATTTACTCTTTAGATAGACGAGCAAACATGACTTTCTCTATGTTCTGTTAGTAACAGATCATTATGTTGGTGTCTTTCAAGGAGATAGTCCCCAGAGTCTAACACAGCAACAGTAAACTGGCTGGAAGGTAAAATAGAGCCAACTTTTAAAAAACATACAATGTTAGTCTTCTCACCTCTTTATTTACTATAAATGGTTAAAGAGAACAAGGCTAACCTACAAAGTCACTTCCCCAAATGCACGGTGAAAAGGACCAAACGCTCTTGAACATGTAGGCAGCTATCAATCTCAGATGTTTCAGATGCCGAGAATCGGACCAGGTAGCAAGGCTGCGATCTCAGTAGTAACATCACTGCCGAGGTCGGAACACCACTCTTCAATGACTTAAGCATTTGGAGATGGTTACCATCTGTCCTAGCTATTTGTTCCTAAGTATGTGAAAGTAAAAATAACCAAGTGTTCCTAAAGCAATTCTCTGACCAAAAAAAAAAAAAAAAAAAAAAAAAGGACATTGGCACTATTTCTGCCAGCACTTTTAACAGAGATCTAGGTAATTCTGATCCAGATGGTCTAAGGACTACACTCTGAGAAGCAGTGGTGTGTAGACAAACTCTCTCTCACTTAATCAACAAATGGATGAAGCAGTGATTCCCAGGAGGTGAATCTGATGCCAGGCTGACTGCCTAAGAAGGCAGAATCCTAGGCTCTACCCCCAGAGTTACTGGGACCCAGAAACCTGCTTGTAAATCAGTATATTTAAAAGTTTTCTGGGAAGTTCTAATACACAGACTATGGTGAGAGGAAAGGGGTTATATGTTACTTTAACACATCTGTGGGTGGTCCTTGTTCCACAATTTACTAGCTCTCTGACCTTATAATTATGCTATCATTGGTCTATAAAATGGCCATGGTAAAGATTAAATAAAGCAATTCCTGTTAAGAACCCAGCATGTAGTAA
The DNA here is from genome assembly GCA_002007465.1 of Ailurus styani. NCBI lineage: Eukaryota > Metazoa > Chordata > Mammalia > Carnivora > Ailuridae > Ailurus > Ailurus styani. Next base: position 11,130,106 of record LNAC01000004.1, on the reverse strand, counting down.
GCTAGTTGTTACTGTAATCATTATATTATATGCCCAGTTCTAAGTAAGATCTACAGAAGTAAAATGTGTGCTTCACCCCTTTGGGAAGCATATAATCTATTTAGAAAAATAATGTAAATACTAATAGAAATTTAAAATATAAGTTTATATCCTAAGGCAATAACATATTTACACACATATAAAAATATTCTGAGTGACAAAGTAGACTGTAAAATACAGAGAATTGTAAGAACATAGGAAAAGTCATATAAAGTTTGCTTGAAAATGTCTAATTCTTCAAATTCAGGAAAACTAATTCTCATTAACTCACAACTTTTTATGTATATTATAGAAAAATATTTAAAAATATTAAAAGTATTTAAAAATATTAAAGTCATATAATAAATAATAATAATAAATAATAAAGTAATCAACTTTTATTTATTACTTAAAGCTAGAATTAGGAAAAATGGTATACATCTGGGGAAGGGATCCCTGGGACAGGCTTCAAGGGCCCCACACTCTAAAATTTTATGCAAAACAAGTTGTTTTGTGTGAATATGAGTATTTCTGAAGAGAGAGCCCTATCTTTCATTTGATTCTCAAACTGTTTTATGCCCCCCACAAAAGGCAAGGACCACCAAAGATTTCTGCTTAGCACGTCATGTGCATTTTCATGTAGCTGAAGAAATATAACTACCGATCGCACTCCAAATAATCTCCTGGCCTGCTTTCTTGCAAATGTCCTCTGAATCATTTTCCTCACGCTCTCACCATTCAAATATCCTGAGAATAGAAGTAACACAGTAAGAACTCATTTGAGGAAATTGTAAAGCAGACTTTCATGGCTACCTCGGTCTATTCAAATTCTGCAGACATCAGCATGGAAGTTTATGTACATGTTTTTAAATTCCAATGACAGACATTTACTGATGATTATTTTCTGCATTTTTCCTTTTTATTTTTTTTATCCATTTATCAATCTTTTGAATTATTTTCAATTAGTTCTGTGCTTCTTTTCATCTCAGGTAGAAAAGTGAAGGAACTTCCCTAGAAGGATACAATTCAATTTTGTCGACTTAGATGTTGGCAACCCAACAATTCTTCCACTTTGTATTTTCTGTATAATGTGATAACAACGTATTGATGTTACTTCTTTTTTTTTTTTTTTGATTGAGGTAAATTGGTATATGACATTATACAAGTTTCAGGTAAATGACATTATAATTTGATATTTGTATACACTTCAAAGTGATCGCCATCATAAGTCTAGTTACTATCCATCACCATACAATTAAAGCCCTTCACCCATTTTTTTTTTAAAGATTTTATTTATTTATTTCACAGAGGGAGAGAGATCACAAGGAGGCAGAGAGACAGGCAGAGAGAGAGGGGGAAGCAGACTCTCTGCTGAGCAGACAGCCGGATGCGGGCCTCGATCCCAGGACCCTGAGATCATGACCTGAGCCGAAAGCAGAGGCTTTAACCCACTGAGCCACCCAGGCGCCCCCCTTCACCCATTTTTATTTGTCTCTTCCTTTAGGTGTGTGTGCAACATCGACTGTTCTCAAACTAACTTCAATCCCCTCTGTGCTTCTGATGGGAAATCTTATGATAATGCATGTCAAATCAAAGAAGCATCATGTCAGAAACAGGAGAAAATTGAAGTCATGTCGTTGGGTCGATGTCAAGGTAATGTTTGTACCAAAATTCATTTCAAAGAATGTTTTTAGTCTTAGTGTAGAAATGAAAAGTGAAAAGAACTCCTTATTAGGCAAGCTATTTCCTTTCTGGAAGACAGTTCTGATTTATAATGGATAGTAGAGTTTACTGTAGCATTTATGGTAATTATAGGAGTTTGAGAGCCTATCGGCAACAGTCCATATCTTTTTCTATATAATGGGACTGTATCTTCACAATGTCATAAACACAGAAACCAATATTCAGCAGACATTCTCCTTGCACAGGAGGGGAAAAAAATGTCAAAGTTATCTTTAGCAAAGAATCTGAGGATTTATTAGAAAACCTTGAAATTAAAAACAAATCACACCATTTTTATGTATTGAAGCAATAGAAATATTTCAAGTACATTTTTTAAAGCAGGATGTACGAGAATGTTCTATTTTCTTTCTTCTTCAGAAAGAAACATTTTCTTGGTTTTTTACTTTTTCCTTTACCTAGCTTATCTCAGTTATAATTGTGAATCTTCTCTTTGCCCCAAACTCTAGAAAGCTAATATCATTCTATTATTCACTCTCAAGCAAATTGATGTAAATCTGTCTTTGCATAAAGGTAGCTAAGAACTGTAACTGTAAAATTTCCTTAATCACAGTGAAGGTACTATTGGTGGAATAATATAAATTTGACATTAGATGTTTAAGAAGCAATTAATATGAATTGTTGATTTTTTTAACACAGATAACACAACTACAACTACTAAATCTGAAGATGGGCATTATGCAAGAACAGATTATGCAGGTACATTATAATATTTTCTACTACAGAATATGAGCACTTCTGTAAAAGAGTCCTGGGGGAATCACTTTTTTTTTTTTACCATTAATCCTAAATTGAATCTTGCAAGACTTCTGACATGTGTTAATCTTCTCTTGCTTGGTTCAAGCTTCCAATAGGCAATAGTGAATTTTTGTTGGAGCAAATAAAATGCCTTTTTTTTTTTGCCAGAATTAAAGCAATTGTCAAAAATGTCAGTAAGATATAACTAACTTGTTTTGACACTGCAAATGGTACAAATGACAAAACATTTATCAAATTAATGGGCATCAGTGGAAACTAATGCAGTTTTTGGCAGTATATTGTAATGAATGCAAACATTCTTGTTTGAATTTTCATTAAAGTCAACAATAAAAAAGTTTGCTAGTCTCTAAAATAGCTAGAAAGGACAGCTATAAATGATACAGGCTATCTCTCTTTAAATACCAAGTTTAAAAGGTCTGTGTAATTTATTTTTAAAATAATAATTTATTTTAAAAGTACAATGTAGCTTCTGACTCATGCAGAGTTATCAAGCATTTATATAAAAATGTAAATTTTATTTAGCAGTTCTAGAATATTATTTTGAGAACTATTCTAATATAATTTTTCTAGGGTGAGAAATAATTTATGGGCATGCAAATAGAATTTTAACACATTATTAAATTTTATAAAACCTAGGATTAAAAATATAAAAGTAAAGTTATTGATATGCAGAATTTTGTTTTTAAAGAGCTTTCACTTAACTATTAAATAGTTAAAACTAGATTTATGACCAATAGTCAACCAAGAAATGCTTCTTATCTTTCAAAATACGTTATTATCATTCATTTTTTCTGAAATTGTATTTTAATAGTATTTCTGACTTATATTTATATGCAAAATTAATCTCAATGAAATTGAAAAAAGTTAACCAGATGTTGTACTACGGATACCTCAATCTCTCAGAATTTGGAAATGACAAAAAGGGTTTTTTTAATTTTTCATGTTTATCTTAATGGTTTTCAACATGCAAATAAAACTTTTCATGTGCTAGAAGCCTGGAATTATCATGGACAATGTTACATGGAAAAACATTAGTCCCACTATTGTACAGCTGTTCCCAAATGTCCAGGAGAGATCTGAGCAGGTATTCCTTGAAAAGAACAGTTCATGGTCCATAAGTTTGGGAGAAGCCTGGATAAACAAATGACTTTCTTACCCAGGACACCTCACAGCTCTTGTGTGCACTGTAAAATTTTTAAGAGATACCCACCTTTATTTATTTTTTTAAATTTTTGTTCTAACATATACAAACTACACACAAATGTAGGCTGGGTAGTATAATGAAGCACATGTATTCATCACTCAGACTCAGTAACATCAACCCATGGCTAATCTCGCCCCATCTCCAACTGCATCCTCTTTCGGCATTTTGAAAATATGTGGAAAGAAATCCCAGAAATTGCATCATTTTATTCACAATACTTTAGCCTGAAATTCTAAAATATCAACACTTTTTAAATAAAATTATGTTATTATCACACCTAAAATAATTATGAATAATTCCTTAGAGTATATACCTTTTTTCAAACTTATGTGATAAATAACATGCTTTTGTAGCACTTTGAGTACCGATATTCCCAAGAATGCACTTTGGAATATGCTGATCCACAGGAAGGTGTTAAAAGTGACAAAATAAAAAATCAAGCTCTAAGACTAATAATATACATTTTAAATGTTAAATGAAATCAAATTTAAATTCTATATTTTATTATAAACAATAGCTTAATCTCAAAGGTATTATAAGCCATTACCTGGCATATTTAATTTTACTGTAGCCTAAAGTATTTGAAGATTTCATAAGGATTTCACTTTCACATAAAGAGTAACTAACTGTGCTTAAAATACCTTTATACTTGTTTTGCAAATGAATTCACTTGGAAAAAATCTTCAAAAATGTAACATTATATGAATAACTTCGCTATTGAAACATTCGTCATTGAACTCATAGGAAAATCAAGTTTCTCCCTGAAATAGACTTTGTCAAGTTGATTAGCATCAATATGCAAATATATGTGAGTTTATAAAATTGTGCATTACATATCATATTGAAGTTTACCACTCTGTCATTGTCATTCATATTACCTATTTAGAGATTGCCCATTTTCAAAGAGTTCTGGAGTTAAATTTTTGTTCTAAAAATGTTCATATTTGAATTTGGTTTCAAACATAATTTTTGACCTTCAGTGTCAATGCTTTTAGTTGGCATTATTTCTTGTCTTATCCCATTATTGAACATGAGAAGGAAAAAAAATATGTTTTTAAATCTGTGCAAATGAAAACTCTTCAGACCCTCAATGTTGTCCAAGGTCTGCTAGTTTGACATCAGATTTATCTAGTAAATTCCATAGAAAAACTTTTAAGATAAAAGTAAAGTTTAAAAATATGTGTGTGTTGAAATCCAAATTTAAAGACAGGAACAAAGATAATGTCAATTGAAGCTTGCAATTTCTAATTAAGCATTGATTACATACTTTAAAACTCCCATGGAAGTTAATTTAGATGCCTTTATCTTCATTGGTAATCTTATTAAAATACAATGTATACCCCTCGTTAGACAATATTTAAATAATACCCACGTCCCTCAACAATTCCAGGCTTTCAATAGTATTTGCATTTTTTACATTTTGGAATACAAACTTTGGAAAAATAAAAGGAACCAAATGGAGCCTCAGTATGTCACTGTCCTCTTAATTTCTGTTTCACATTTTCAAATCTCCCCAAGGCGGGAAAACAGGAACTGTGTGACTCACATTCGTAGAAGTTTGCTATCTGTTCACAAGCTCATTTAATATCACAGTCACTTCCCTTGTTAGACAAACATCGATGGATGCTCCCACTGGAGGGAAGTACCGATCTTAACACACTCTCATTTTTTCTTAGATGTTGTTAATAGGAGAGATTAAAAACATTTAGCAACACACCTATTTTTCCCGTTTGAGCCTACCTTATCACTGTTAGTACAAAAACCACACATTACTGATTACAAAAATGAAAAAGAATTTAGAAAGCCTAAATCTAAAAATAAATATGCAGTGTCTCATATTTAATATCATTTATGAAATAGAGACTGCAGTAAGGATGACCAAGGGCCAATTCACAAAAAAAAAAATAAAAATAAAAATAAAAAAATAAAAGAGAGACATGAGTCCAACAAGACTAAGGGGAGGTAAACTACAGGTGATCGAACTTGTGCCAAGCTATGAGTTCCAAGATATACCTGAAACAGACTCTAGGAAACCAAAGAATTTGCCAGATCATCCCAGCCAGCATTACTTTCTGGCTGTGTTTGACTTGGGTCTTTATTCCGCCCTCTCTCGTTTATTGTGTTGTTTTTTTTTTAAAGATTTTTTATTTATTTATTTGACAGAGAGAGAGATCACAAGTAGACAGAGAAGCAGGCAGAGAGAGAGGAGGAAGCAGGCGCCCTGCTGAGCAGATAGCCTGATGCGGGGCTCGATCCCAGGACCCTGAGATCATGACCTGAGCCTAAGGCAGAGGCTTTAAGCCACTGAACTACCCAGGCACCCCTGCCCGCTCTTGTTTAATGAGACCCAAGGCATTAGTGAGTCCTGCATCAAGAGCTTTGGATCTCTGTTTTAAGGCAGAGTGACAGGATCTCTGTCTGATAAGCTAAACAGGCTACTTAATGTCATTCTCCCTTCATCGGTCTAAGACTTAGACTTCCATTTAGGTCTTTCTCTTTACTTGCAGAAAGGCTCAGAGAACAAAATTTTATAAAACAACAGAGCAGGAGCTTTAGGGATTTCCATTGTTTCAAAATGCTAATATTAAACTTTCCTTCTGGAAGTTTTTATAAATAGCATATTTTATAAATAGCGAATGTTTTACACCTCTTGAAATCTGCAACATTTTCTTTTTAAAAAAATTTCCCCTCGTGTCTTGGAATGAAAAACATGAAGTTCAACCATTTTGTTTTTCTTCATCTGGTATGTGTATTTTCTGATTGTATAGCTCTTCTGTCTAAAAATCTGATTATGCTTCAGAAAAAGTAGCTGCATATTTTTCCAATGAAAATGTACTTAATTTTATAAATTGTTCAATGTAAAAAATATGCACACACACATAAACACACACACAAAAAGCAAAACAAAACACGAATTTAAAGGATTTTGTCTTTTATCATCTAGAAAATAAAATGAATTTTCTTTTATGAGATTTTGTACCAGTTTCCAAAAGTATTTGTAGTGGTTTATAATTAAAATATATTCAATGAACTCATTTAAAGAGAAAGTGAAAATATGAGGCAGAACTGTAGAGGAAAATAAATATGTCAGCAACATGGACTATCATAGCTATTGCATTTAGCCCTAAGCTTCCTTGTAACCAATGTAAAAAGAGAAAATATAATTTAATCAATTCATTCTGCAAATATTTAGAGTCCCTGCTATATGCACTCCACTGGGCTTTACAAAGGTGAACTCATCATTCTAGGGCCCTGCCAAAATGGAACTTAGGTTTCCATTGCCTGATAAAAAAAAAAAAATGAATAAATAATTAGTTCTAAAACCAAACACATAATTTCTCTAATGCTAAGTTCTCCAAAGAAATATTTGGCAGAGATCTTCTTATCATTGGAAAACATAGAATGGAAAATATCTGCCTTCAGTAGTGATTTTTATAAAATATGCCTAGCGTTTTCACATGGCTGGAGATTTTTTGTAAGATTCTAGAGCATAGCTTTAGAATATGTGTAAGGCAATGATAGTCGTTCTGTGGGGGATTAAACAATGAGTTATATTTATGTGTATTTCCAAATTGAAAAAAAAAAACAACACAGAGTACTAAGGGAAATGGCTATGTGAGGAAGTGTGTTCAGCTTCTCTTCCTCATGTATCTACAGCTTGAACAGGAACTGGATTAGCAGAACAGTCTGAAAGCCTGAATAAAGATAAAGAATATGTTAAATTATAGTATGTATATGGGGAAAAGAAATTTCCCCTGCTTTTATTAGCAGTTAATGAGAAACGTTAGCCCTCAGTCATCTCCACAGCCTTGGGAGGTAGCCAGGGTCTCCCCAGCTCTGAGTCTACATACAGGCAAGCATGGAGTCTGTGTCTTCTTATTGTGCATTGCGCTGTGGCCATTCACCAGTTCTTGTAACATTGAGGGAGGCTTAATTTTTTAGGAAATTTTTTCTTCAGAAACCTCCTCCGGGGTGCATGGGTGGCTCAGTCGTTAGGTGTCTACCTTTGGCTCAGGTCATGATCCCGGGGTCCCGGAATCAAGCCCCACAGGGAGACTGCTTCTCCCTTACCCACTCCCCCTGCTTGTGTTCCCTCTCTCACTGTCTCTCTCTCTCTCTCTCTCTCTCTCTCTCTCTCTCTCTCTCTATCTCTTAAATAAATAAATAAATAAATAAATCTTACCAAAAAAGAAACCTCTTCCTTATCTTTAAGCAGTAATTTAGATACTAAGCTCAGATCTAAAAGAAGAAAGAAAGAAACCAGAAATACACATTTAAACCAAATTCCATACATCCTAGTACTCCATTGATTCATTTGTTCACACGAGGAGGAAACTGACATCTTGAAAGGGTATCCAGTCTAAGTGAATTGTCATAATAACTTGTTCTCTGCAGAAGCCTTTACAATTTACAAAGGCCTTTCAGGTGTATTGTCTCCTTCAGTCTCGAAGACAGAAATGTGGGGGAGATATTATATGCATTTGACAGGTGAGAAATGGAGGTTCAGGGAGATTAACTAAAAAGGGAGTAGGTGGTAGAGCTAAGGTTCAAACCATCATCGCTAATTCAGGAATCCAGCCGAGTGTGAATGGTATGGGACCAGGGGAGAAGTGTCACTACCTAACGTTCTGCGAGACGTTGGGACCCATGCTGCACCTTAGAGGTTAATCCCTTGAGAGTTCCAGACTCAAAAATGTTTCACTGTGACATCTACATTGCTGTGAAATGCTCCAAAGAGTTACTCCTCTCTTTGATTTGTCTATATCTCACAAGCATCCTACAAGCACTATCTTGTTTGATTCTTAAGTTTTACTGTTCTGTTTTCTATTTCCCCACACAGACAAGAGAAACCAAAGAGAAGTGCTTGTTACCAAGTAATCCTACATTAATAGAAAATGTGTATGTGATACTTTCTAGGTTTACAAAGATCCGTTCACATTACCTTATTTGCTCTCATCTCAATCCAATAAAACAGGGTTACAAATACTATGGGAAGTGAAATCGTAACTCCCAAAGGCTAAGTGGTTGACCCAGAACTGGATGCTGCATTTAGGCACATTGACCATCCACCCATGCAAATATAGCACTTGCTTGATTTATCTACTACTTGCCTCGATTGCTCTTCCACTATCTATGTATCGACATGAATATCAAGTGGTTACATATCACATTTATAACATGAACTAATTCAGTCATGTGGAAAATAAAATCTGCATTTAAAATGGAAGCTTTTTCCATTCACTCAAGAACACAAGGAGCACTTCACCAGAAAGCATGTCATGTCTAGGCCAATAATTTGATCTGTAGGAAAGAAATAAATAGCAGCAAATGCACACAGCAGCTTGTAGCACAAATATTGGTATCAACAATGAAATAAATAAAAATGTTTGCCCAGGCTATTACAGTGCCACCAGACTAGCCTAGAATATTTAAGCTCAGGAAATGAATTAAGATGTCAAGATTTTCTCAAGATTTCTGAGGGAAAGTATCTCAATTCAAGTATTTTCCCCTCTGGGATTTACATTAGAGTGCTGCAAAATTCATAACGCTTTCTATGAACTCTAACTCAAAATTTTTCCTGCTCTCTTGAACTTCTGTGCTTTCATTGTTTTCCCCATAAAATCATGTAGCCAGTCATCTGTAATATTATGTTATGTTCATGGTTATAGATAAACACAGAAATAGTATTTGCAATACAGATGAAGGTTTTCTACTGAAGAGTTGCCTTGGGCCCTGGTAGACTCTGGAAAACTTTGTGTTTACGCCCCAGTTCATAAATGCATCCTGCATCATTTATGTGCACTTTTTCCTATTTGAAATGCCCCTTCCTGAAACAAATTGTTCACCTTGAGGTGTTACTCATCTACCTTTGTCTTCCATTAAGATGTGGCAGACAGTTCGGTGGCTAAGGCCACTAAAAATCAGGCAGGGCTGAATTTAAACACTGGCCATGCTTTTGATTATTTAACCTTGATCCAATTAATTGACCTTTCTGAGCCTCGGTTTCTTCATCTGTTCAATGGACATAAGAAGCCTACTTCCTTAGGGTTAAAGTTTGAATTAAAAGACATTATAGATGATATTAGCAAGAAACTAGTAAGCCAGCTGTTGTTATTATTTTCCTTTTGGTCTGACAGTTGAAAATTTATTTATGGGAACTATAACACATTAAATGGGCTATGATCTGTCCATATGATACATATTCAGAGTTTTTGTACAAATATCTTCATTTATGACTCATGCAATTACAAAAGGCTTATTTTTTTCCTACTCAAGACAAATAATAACTTGTTGCAAGAAATTCTGGCTGACTTTTTGATTCATCTATCAGAAGTATTCATTGAGCACCTACCATTTACAGGTCTTCAGCACACTGATGTGCCACATAACTATCTTTTCAGTTTTCCTGCAGTCGACACAATTTTATGTATAGTATAGTTTGATCCCTTTAAAATAATATGAACACCAGATTATTAAAACATGAGATTCAAATAGAAATTTAGTAGGGGGGCGCCTAGGTGGCTCAGTGGTTGAGCCTCTGCCTTCGACTCAGGTCACGATCTCAGGGTCCTGGGATTGAGACCCACATCAGGCTCTCTGCTCGGCAGGGAGTCTGCTTCCCCCTCTCTCTCTGCCCGAGTCTCTGCCTACTTGTGATCTCTCTCTGAGTGTCAAATAAATAAATAAGGTCGTAAAAAAAAAAAAGAAATTGAGTAGGAAGACATACGATTTGATAGAACTGCAAGATCACGATATCACTTATGTTTCTTTTCTACTTGATCTTTAAAATTAGTCATTTATATCCCAGGGTATATGTATGAAAGACCTACATATTCATTATTTAAAAGAAACCTGTGTAATGGGTGAGCATAGTGATGGGAAGGTATCAAGCAAAAATAACAGGAAGGTGGTATATAAGAACTTATGTCTGTTATGAAAAACATAATTTCCACTCAGAAAAGTTAACGTTTCTATATCATGAATCAGCACACACACACACACCTTGAAGAGTCAGAGGCATCAAGTTCAGAAAGACAACTCCTTTCCTTGATGATCAGTTTTTGTTGTTTTGTTTAGCCCAGGAGGAAAAGAGGAAAAGCTGGTTAAATTCAAACATTTAGATATCAGTAGTGAAAGTGACCTATTTCTCCACCTTAACTCACTTTTTACCTCAAACACGTTATTATCATTCCCAGAAAAAGTGGTATAAATATGACCAGAATGTGAGAAAATGGAGGAAGAGTAAGATATGTCCAGATGTTCTGCATAATTTCAAGACCCACTGTTTTCCATAAAACTAATAAATACAATTCAAGCAGTTTCAAAAAAATGAAATATCCAGAGCACTTTGATTGCTGCTCTTGTTAATGAGTCTGATATGCTTCAAATATATGAACCCACATTATCAAGCACATTAAAAATTCAGTTCTCATATCTTGATGATTTGAGACTGTGTACAAATATAATCAACTAAAAATATTTTCAAATATCTGTGAAACTAAAAATCTCTCAGAAAAATTGTGTTGCTAAACATTATTACTTATTTCATGGGTCATAGCTTATTCCCCCTAGTTGTTCATTTGGAAATTGCTTAGACTTTTAGTTTGAACTCAAATGTAATCAAGAGAAATCTAATTTGTGAGCCAAACTCCAGGCATAACAACATATGGAAATCAGTGATAACGCTCAAGGGAAGAGGTGGTCCCATAACCTGAAAATAGTAATAAGGACCAAGAAGGTCAGCACCCACTCCCTCCTCTGAGTCCTGAGATACAGAAGAGGGTAGAGAACATGTGAGAAGACTGAAAGGATGTGGTATTCTAGGAGAAAGCTAGTCATTCAGATGCAAGGAGAGCAATGAGAATTTCAGCAACAGTTCTGAAGGTGGGGAGTAGATTATGGACCACAACTCCTGGTAAGCTTTGGGAAGTGGTTGGAAATTGGGGGCAGAAAGATAGGCTTAGTCTAGGGTAGAGAACCAACAATGACAGCACATCATGGACATGGCGATTCAGTGGAGATGGACAACTGGGACAGGAAAGGGCAGGAATTGGATATTGACTAAATTCATTACAAAAGCTCTTGGACTTGCAGACTTAGAAATCTAAATTTTCAACACACCAAGAGTAAGCTGTTGTTCAACAATGAACTCAAATTAACCAAATTCAATGTCTGTGTATTGATTTGCAATGAGAAGTCATTACCAGGAGGACTTGGGTCCCCTGACCAGTGCATTCTCTTCTAGAGTTGAATTCTCTGAGAAGTCCAGTCATAACGGGTGAGCCTGAATAGAAGAGATGTATTTTTCAGATGTTTAAGGTATCAAGCTAAGATGCAAATGACTACACAATAAGGATACCCCTACCCTCAAATCAGTATAAGTACTTTTGGCCAGGACATCCTCAGAGCCTATCTAACACTAGTGTCCTGTGTTATTCTCCTTTGTCTGAGTTTCCATTTCCATTTCTAGCTAATGCTTGTCCGATCTACCTCTTTTCCTGGATAGAATAAATTTAATCTGAGTAAAGTTAGGGCTGTTCTCCCAGAAGCATTTCATGACTTCAAGGCATTCTGGTGCTCTTGAAAAGTACAGAGCAATCTTGTTCTCCTTACTTCTGAATTCTTCTGGGATCTCACTGAATAGCCCTAGAAATGAGAACATTAGTACAGAATGTCAGCATTAACCATATTGGATTGGTAGGTCCTTCTTCACTGTGACACTTACAAAAGTTAACTTTGAATACCATTCTTGAACATAAAATCCAAAGACATCTGACCAATAACGAAGAATGAATAAACCTTAGAAAACGAGGTTGATATTTTTGGTATTTACTAAGATAATTCTTAGCATTTATGCTGACAAATGTCCTTTCTGATGACAATGTTAATATTTAGTTTCATAAAACAAACAGAATGAATTTATTAATCATCCCACACAGAATGAGATAGAGAGTTCTGCAAAGAGGTATGAATGCATGATCAATGTTTGACAGTGTTACATAATAATTTCCATAAAATATATTCCAGGCCACTAAAACAAAACAAAACAAACAAGCAAAAAAACCACTGTTTCTCCACTGTCTTGTACATTTTCTAAGATTCAAAGCTGTGTGTGTCATACATCAGAAAGCTCCTCCCAAGATTATTTCATTAAAAATTTCATTTAATAATGGGGGCGCCTGGGTGGTTCAGTGGGTTAAGCCTCTGCCTTCGGCTCGGGTCATGATCTCGGGGTCCTGGGATTAAGCCCAGCATCGGGCTTTCTGCTCTGCGGGGAGACTGCTTCTTCTCTCTCTCTACATGCCTCTCTGCCTGCTTGTGATCCCTCTCTCTCTGTCAAATAAATAAATAAAATCTTTTTTAAAAATCTCATTTAATAATGGAAATAAACGTCTAACTAAAAAAATTTTTTTAAATAAATGTTTAAAAATCACTCTGAAAATGAAGGTTAAAAACAAGCCCCATTTGTCTTCTAGAAATTAAGTATTCCAGAAAGATCACGTTATTAGTCTACAGAGTTTAAACCCACAGGCAATTAGTGTTTTGTCAGGCAGTCCACATCCAAATCCACTTCTGCTGACAGACTGTTCATGTACTGTCACAATTATTTTACAAATCTTGCACCACTGTTTTTTTTTCCTATTTATTTTTCTGTTATTGATAGAGCCCCAGGGAAGCTGGAGGTTTCAGGTGTTTGAGATAATCTCTGAGCAAATCCCACTCCTGTCCCCATATCCCCAGCTTCCATCCTTCCCCACCATTGGCACCTACACCTTTGTTTGGCTTCTGATTTTTAATGAAATCTGGCTGTGCCAGCATGAGAAAGAACTACCAGGGAAGCTTATCTATGGGGTAGTTTTAGTAAAGTATCCACATTGTCTTCTAAAAGTACGATAGTTAACAGTAATCATAACACCCCATCAACAATGATAAGCAACCATTAACTCTTCTGTTATCTCAGTAGATTATCAGGCCTATATTCTAACTTTCTAGCTGGCTGCTTTCTGCAAGGTAGCATGTTTCTTAGCTCTTCACTTTAGCCTTGAATTGGTATATGCTTAGGAAACACAGCTAATTGTAATGTTACCCTAAGAAAACCATTGTCATCTTCATTATAATCATGAACATCATCATCATCATCAGGAAAACAATACCACTGGAATAAGATTAGTTTACTCCAAAATCAACTAGAAATTATGTTTGTTATCTCTTGCTTTGAATTCACCACAAAACTATTCTCCAATAATTTGAGTAGTCCTATGTATTTCTTAATTCCATTTGAATTTCAGAGCACATGACTTGCAAATAGCATTTTTGTAGAAGAAAGAGGCTGGAATAGGAATGCAGAAACTTTTGACTTGGTTTCATCTCTAGTGCACGCTAAAGTCAAGCTAATTTGAAACAAATAGGTTTGTAGCCTCTCAGAACCTGTTTTCCCATGAGTAAAATTTGGTAATAATATTATATATATTTTTCTGGGTTTAGGATTCTATAACCAAGCGTGTAGCTTTAATTCAGAAATCAGGAACTTGAGGGAAAGTTGTTGACCATTACTTTATGACAGAGGTCCTCAAATAGGGTGACATAGGACAATGTCTAGAGACATTTTTGTTTGTATGGGAGAGAGGAGGTACTGCTTGCATCTAGTGGGTACAGGACAGAGGTACAGCTAAACATCCCTCAATGCACAGGAGAGGGCTCCACAACAAAGAATTATCTAGCCAAAATGCCAGTAGTGCCAAGGTTTGAAAATCCTGCTTTGTAGTGTTAGAAATTGTGGTCAAGAATATATGACATAGGTTCCAGAAATTAAGTGACACTATGAAGTCCAGAGCTGGGCTTCCTGAGCATTTTCCAATTCTCCTGTGCCCCAAAAGGACATACAATCCCGGACCGAGGAGCACTGGCTTAGTCCAAACTTTTTATCTCACTGCTTCAAACATGCAAATTCTTTTTCTAAAATGACAGTGGTCCCATTAATAGAAATGTGCTTCAGTGGGGCGCCTGGGTGGCTCCGTTGTTAAGCATCTGCCTTTGGCTCGGGTCATGACCCCAGGGTCCTGGGATCCAGCCCTGCATCAGGCTCCCTGCTCAGCGGGGAGCCTGCTTCTCCCTCTCCCACTTCCCCTGCTTGTGTTCCCCCTCTTCTCTGTGTGTCTCTCTCTGTCAAATAAATAAATAAAGTCTTTTTTAAAAATCTGCTTTAGGAATTCACAAATAAGAGAGAATATCAGTTTCTGAAAAGACTCATCAGAATAATAAAAATTCATCTAGCTAAAAAGGAAGTTATATTCTTAGTTATCGTAATTAAGGAAAGTCTCAGTCATAATTGGATCTCTTATCCTACTCACTATTCCTAACTAGTATCCTAATAACCTGGATCCCTGCTTTGCTTCTCTTCAAAGCTGTGTCACCTTTTAGTCTACATTTGCTGTTCCTTACAAATTTTGACCAAATTGCTGACCTATTTGAAAGATCTTTAATGATATTCTTTGAGAGGCCAAAAGCAACTATTTCAAAGCTTCTTTTTATTATCAGGCACTTGCACAGGATAAATACTTGTAAACTTTGGTTCATAGGAATATATTTAAGATCAACTGGCTAAATTCTATTAAAGTATCCGACAGCAATTCTTAAGACTAAAATTGTGCTATTCATGGAACAAAATGCTTGAGAGGACGTTAGATGTCAGGTATTCACAAAAACCTTCATAACTGAAACGGAGAGGGAAACTGAAGTTGTCTCTTAAATGTAACTTACTGGTCAACTAGACTATGCCACACTCCTCAAGGAAAGACACTAATGCGCAAAACTGTTTAAAAGCTCCCAGGCACAGACCCTCCTTGGAATGGGAAATAAACCTTGCCGCATCGGTTTGCTGTCGTACCTAGTAAAATAAAGTTATTGGTTTTGTAACAAGGACAATGAGGATATTTGTTTAAAAAGACAACTTGAAAAAATAGCAGAGACAACAGGAAATGATAAATGAGCAAGTCTTTGCTACAGTAATTACTTTAGTATTGAAACAAATGAATAACTTTCACAGCAATGCTATTTTCTGTCTTAGATTATACTACTACCAATTCATATAGTATGTGTACTATTGGCCTTTATGCTAGAACAAAAAAGTACCTAAGAAAGAGGAGTTGGTAAATAAATTGACTGAGAGATTTGTGGTAATGTTTTTAAGAATTTATGATGTTCTTTTTGGAAACAGACTATCTTTGAAAGTTGGGACAAATTTTTTTTTTCATCTACACTAGCTTTATGCCGAAAGTTAATTGTTAAAAGAAAAATAAATGAAGTAAATCTTTCTGGGATTACATAAATAAATAGGGATTATGTAATAATATAAATAATTATGTAATAATAAAGATAAATAAATAACATAGGAGTATCAGAGGAGTAACATAGAAGTATCCATTTATTGAAATCCATTTATTGAAAGTTATTCTGTATCTAGTTTGTTAATTCCCTACTGAAATGTTTTGATTTTGTGGAAAACACACTGGATAGAGTATCAAAAGACCTAAATTCTAAACCTAGCTGCTCAATTCACACATGTTACATAATCTAGCAAAGTCTCCTAGCCTCTCTGAAAATCTTTAAAATGAATATTATATATTTTTTGCCTTTTTCACCTGCTTTAGAAATGAAAGTCCTTTTGTGAGAGCTGACTCACTATGCAGTTATAAGGTGTTATTATTGGCACAAATTTAGGATATGAAAACCTATTCTAACCTGTTTTCCATATGGTCATCAAAGTTTTAATTATTTTTCAGATTAAGATAATTATTTAATTTGGATAACATAATTTGATCTAATTTTAACAAAATTCAAACTGAAGAGTTTTAGGTTCTAAATTTCCAGTTTTTCCTATTTCTGCGTATGGATATATTAATTGAGTGTTATAAAAAAAATAAGTGACAAGGCTGACTTAATCTTCTTTTGTCTACATCTAAAGCTTTGAATTTGTGCCCCAGGTTGTTCTGTTCCCTGCTGACTGGCTTATGCCTTGTTCAAACTCCTTTTTCCAAAAGCACAAGGGCTATTTGGGGCAACCATTCATATGGTTACAATGATTTTTCCCCCCTCAATATGTTCCTAAGTAATGGAAAAGTTCATTGTACTCAACATGTATAGAATATTTCAGAATTTGAGTAAAAATTGTATTATTCTAAGGTAATGTTATTTAGCCCTGTTAAGAGAACTCTATTATAGAATTTGAATGTAGCAGTATACCAATTAAAATTGTGAGTTAGAAATGTTAAGGGTCTATTCTAGATAAGACACATTCCATCATTCCCACATTTTGGTTATGAGTTTTACCTACTGAGAATTTCATCAATAAATACATAAATGTTTCTAGTAAGGCAAAAGAGGGATTTTAAGTTGTAACTCTTGTCCTCTTCCTGGGTAAACAAAAAATTAAATAATCTAGTCCCTTGCGTTCATAAAGATTAAATTCTCACCCTTCCCTTCCCTTCATATAAATGAACCTCTATTCTGTATTTACATTTCTTTGTAGGTTATAAATTACCTGCTTTTTTTTTTGCCTGCTTTCTTAGTCACCAAAATCTATTAGCTAATAACTCTCAACATAAAAAAAAAAAAAGAAAATGCTTTCTTTTAATAAACAAGTTTTCCCCACATTGGGATTTAATTTCCATGGTTGCCTTTTATTCCTTTAAAAAGAAAAAGGAAAAAACTTTTGCAGTTTGCCTCCACAGTTCATATTTACCATTACGTACCACAATATTTTTAGTAGACAGGCTACTCAGGGTTTAGCAGAATACATCTACAAACTATTATTAGACTTTGTATTTAATTTTGAGACTTGAAATAGCGTAGTTCATTCACTGTTCTATGTGACATTTTAAAAACCTGAGCAAACAGTATTATTCTTAGAAAAGAAAAGCTCTTTCTCACTAGGTTCAGGATTTAGAAACAATATTGAATTGATTTGAATCAGAAAATTGTCTCTGAAAACCTGAAATGAATTCAAACATTAGGAAGATGATCTCACCTCTTACTTCCTGCCTTGGTCTTGTGCTGTTTCTTTTGAGTGGTTCTTAATATTCACTCAAACACTGTATGTGATCAGATCTATCCCAAAGCCACAGTTCGCTTTCAGTTTTGCCAGAGCCCAGACTTACTGCACTTCACATTTCACAGTCGTGCAAGGCTTCTATGCCCTGGGCTAGAGCCCTGTTAATAAGAAGCATGTTAAAACCATCCTACCAGGAACAATCATCTCAGATGCCAAGATCACTTGTACATTTTACTACTATTTCTTCAGCCTCCAAAAAGAAGTCGGTGTTTTTAGGTGAGCAAAACTCTTCTGCCTTACCCTTCAGGCAGAATTCTTACATTCCTAGGGGTGACAAAAGTTCATATCCCTTTCTGCCCCTAGGAGGAAAAAAAAAGACGAAAATGCATCATTAATCATGCAAACTGTCTACTGCAACAGTGCCAAGAAAATGATCATTCCCATACCAACCATCAATATTCCTGACACCTGTCTAAAAACGCAGGTCATGCATATCCATCTGCCTTTAAAGAAGTGTCAATGTGCAAACATCCCTTCACTATTTTTAGGGTCATGTTAAAATTATTCATCACCTACTTGTCAGTTCATCCAATTTGTCATATTATCCTGATCTACCAATGTCTATTACTGGTCATTTCCTTTTTGCATTGTGTTTTTAGAGCACTAGGGTATAGGATGTTTTTGAAATTGTCAAATATTTAAGAGGCAGTGAAGTCTTGCTATAGGCTAGATTTCTCATCAGGAAATTACAGTGCTCAATGTCTCCCCACGCTTAATGGAAAATGCATATATCTGGGGTTCCCCTGTCTATTGCAAGTTCTATTAACAACTAATTTTTGGTAAATGACTTTCATTATAAATTCCACAATATTCCTGTCTTGGGAAATGATTCCAAAGGGTTAAAAACAAACCTCACATATGAAACAAACCTTTTAAAATTAAGAAGTTAAAGAAAAACTTTTCTGATAAAACTGTCAACAATCAAATGTCTAGAGATATTATGTTCTACAAAAAATATTAAATTAAAATTTTGATAGGAAAACATGATTTAGCATCAGAAACTTTAATGATATGATGGTACATCTCATCTATTATTCTTAATATAAAAGTCATAATTCCTAAAATGGACAAGTCAAATTTTGCACTGATCTTAAATAGGGTTAACATTTTTTCTTTTACATCTATTATAATTTTAAAATTAGTATAACTTTTCATCCAGCCTCCACCCCTTTTCTTCCCCTTTTACCTGTGTCCACTATCTCCTGCTAATACCTGTGAAATGGGTTATAGTATTGAATAAGAGAGACATTTCCACCCAGGTGGGAAAATCGCTGGATTGAGATCTACTGAATCTTTGATTCTAGTCTTTGCTACACAGTCATTCCCCGGGAAACCTATCTTAGCTCCTGCATTTGGTCATAACCTCCCTGAGCCTTAGTGTTCTTTTTGTTTGGTTGGTTTTTGTTTTTATTATTACATTTAATTAATTAACATATAATGTATTATTAGTTTCAGAGGTAGAATTTAGTGATTCATCAGTTAAATGTAACATCCTGTTATATGTACATGCTCCTTACATCAAGTGCCCTCCTTTGTGCCCATCACCCAATTACTCCTTCCCTCCACCCAACTCCTCTCCAACAACCCTCAGTTGGTTTCCTATAGTTAAGAGTCTTATGGTTTGTCTCCCTCTCTGATTTTGTCTGATTTTATTCTTCCCTCCCTTCTATGTCTTGTTTCTTAGCTTCCACATATGAGTGAAGTCATATGATATTTGTCTTTCTCTGACTGACTTATTTTGCTTAGCATAATACTAGTTATTATGATAGTTCCATCCACATTGTTGCAAATGGTAAGATTTCATATTTTTTGATGGCTACCCTTCATGTTCTTATGTGTGAATCACAGCTCCTATATAGGTGATCTCAATGTTTCCCAGGTAAGACTCTCATCTATAACCTAAACAGTGATGACACACAAAGCACAGACTGAAGTGTTCAGTTCTTGCTAAACAATGACTTTCCCCAGAATTTGCATAAATATGATGAAGTCATGAAAATGATTAGCAAATTAGTACAGTGTCTCTTCAGAATCATTCTTGCTATAGTCGACATTTTTACTCCAAGTTCATCAAAATAAATTCTAAGCCTAGAACAGTGCGAGGTATTTTCAGACACTACCAAGTGACATGAATATAACTGTGACACTCTTGAAGTAAAGTGTGTTGTTTCTCGGGATGGTGGCACCCAGGACTTCAGAGTGACAGGTATAACCAAACAACCTGAGACCCACAGAATCTGCTAGTGTGGAAGACAAAGTGCCTTCGAGAGATTGTGACTTGTTAGTTATTTGGATTCAGAATTTTAATCAATGAACATCTTATGAGGGGTGATCCATTACTCACTGATACTGGTAATGTTTCTTTCTTTCTTTCTTTCTTTCTTTCTTTCTTTCTTTCTTTCTTCTTTCTCTCTTTCTCTCTTCCTTTCTCCCTTCCTTCCTTCCTTCCTTCCTTACTTACTTCCTTACTTCCTTTCTTTCTTTTACATTTTGGAAATAAAGAAATTCAGAGGCAAACTCTACCCAATCCTCTCTCTGACTTTAAATTTAGAGAGGCCTGTTACTCTAATAAACACTCTTATACTAAATGATGATTATTCAAATAACTTTTTTACAGCAAATAGAAAACAAAGCATTAGTAGCATTGAAGTAGAAACAAAATAATAGAAAATGATATTTATTTTTATTTACTTTGTGTCATCTATTATATATGTAACACACTGACTTATCTCCTCACAACCTGCCTGGGGAGGAAGTAAAATGAGTCCTTTCTAGAAGTAAGTATAGCTCAGAGATGCTTATGTAATAGAGCAGAGATTCGGACTGATAGAATAACTGTGACTGGCAATATGAGAAGTCAGTGTCATGAGAAGGTGGTACTTGGATTGGGCTCACCTAGCAGAGGAGAGAAAAGATCATTATAAACATAGGGGACAGCACTGATAAAGGCAAAAAGGCTTTGATGAGCGGGCATTTTTAGGGAACGCAAATACTTTGGAGTGGCTGAAGCACGGAATAAGGAGGGGGAATAAAGGGACTCAAATTGGAATAGTGGTTTGGAGCTTCGAACAAGGCTCTTTCCTCATTTGCAAGGAAAGTAGAAATTCCTACTTTGCTCAATAGAAGTATATTGAGGTATCTTAAATGATGACATATTTTTTAATTAAAAAAGAAAAAAAAACACTGGGAGCAAAATGAGGAATAAGCTAGAAGAGAAGGATCCTAGGCAAGATGAAGTAGGAAAATACGGTATTAACCAAACAGAGGATGATGATGATTGAATGCTGTAGATGGTAATTAATGGCAACAGAGAAGAAACAGACTTTGTGTGGATTCAGGAGATAAAATGTCATGATTTGCTAACCTACCAGATATGAATGCCAAGAGAAGGGGACAATCGATGTGACGTTTCCTCGGTAGGAGGAAGAAGAGAATATTTCATCGGTTTTTCCCCTGCTTTGCTTGAGGGAATCAACAACAAAGTAAGCATATGAGGCTGGAAGTCTAGAAAGAAGTAGAATTAAATATAATGAAGTAATAATCCTCAAGGAGAAATTGAGTCTGAGGGTGTCAGGGAACTCAGGTACAGGGAAAAGCAAAGACACTCCAGAACAAATCCCCAGAGAGCAGTGGGGCCTACAATGGAGAGTTCTGGAAGCAGGTGGAAATTGTGGACACTCAATAGCCTCTCTCCTTTGTTTCCTTTCTTCCTTCTTACTTCACGTTTCTTAAAACTCTAAAGTCAAATAAATGGTCCTTTCACTTTGAGAGTTGTATTTAAAAACACCGTTCACATTGCAAAACTTGTTTTTCCAGACAGTTATGTCTAACCTAGCTTTTCTATGTTCTCAGAGATACCCTTCCCCTCTTATCTTCCCCTAACAAGACACTTCACACCATTCAGGAGAAAGCCTGTTTGACTACCATACTTGATGTCCACTTGCACCTTATGCTTTCTCTCTGCCAATATTATGTTTGATTCTCTTCACAGTGTTGAGTGAGAACACAAATGTATTTGTGTTTTTACCTTTTTGTCTTCCGTCTTCTTTTGGTACAATATAAACTTCATGAAGGCGTGGAATTTTTCTTGTTCTGTACATGCAGTGTTTGGAAAAAATGCCTGACATGGAGTAGACACTAAATAATTATTTCTTAAATAAATAAATAAGACTGACAGTCATCTTTCTAGAAACAAAACTACATTAACTTGTAAAGGAAGCTCCATATCAAATTAATGTCATTTTTGCTTTGTTCTTAAGAAATTTTGACCATATTAATATTTTTATCATTTTATAAAACTTTTAGTGCAAAGTTACAGAAACAGAAGGTGCTAAAAGATATATATGTAAATTTTCACCCCTAAAAAATGTATTCCAGTTTGAGGGTTTAACTTTTTCTCTCTACTGGGCATTTAAAAAACATTTTAAGGAAGGACCTGTATAGGAAATATAATTCTAAACATTGCTTTGGAAGTAATAGCAAAGACTGTTTACTAAAAGGGGAAGAAAGAGACCTTCATATGCAAATGTATGGCATTTGAAAATGTCATATAGCTACATCTACATATAAATAAGCTGCTCTCTGAATTCCAGGGAAGGGAGACTGTATAGTATCAGCCAATTTCTACATCAAAATAAAATAAACTGATAGAGTAGCAATGAGTTAAGACATGGAAGAACACATCTTCACTACCTCTTAATACACTCGTGGCACTTCAGGTCATAGACCACCTGGCCAAATTCAAACCAAATTGAAATCAAATCCCACAATACTTGACTAGTAATAGAAATGAACCAGGTAGAAGAAAAGGGACTTGCAGATGAAAAAAAAAGGGGGGGGGGAGAAACAACTTCCTATCAAGTATTTGCTTCCTTCTAAATATTGACATAGAAATCAAAGGCATCATGATGTCTTCTACACTTAACCTCTGTGCCAGGGGTTGTTTTTCATGTGACATTTTAAAGGTTGTACCAGAAAAGCAAAGACTTCTAATTCTTACCTCTTTCCTAGTTCATGTTTGTACCATTGCCTTGGTACAAAATGGTTACTTTGGAAAAATCCCTCTGGTAAACCACAGCATGTCAACTACCAGATGGGGATAAATAACTCATTTATATTAAATGAATTATCCTTCCAGGACACCAGGAGACCACTCTACAAAGCATATTTTTTTCTGCACCGTTAGGGTGCTCCTTCCTTCTGGAAAAGTTAATTAGCCCCATCGGAACAGGCAGCCCATTCATGGAGACCAGGTACCCCAGTGTTATTTTTACTACAGGTCATTTGTTCCTTTCCAAGTTAAGACTATAGAATTCGTCACAGGAAAAAAAATTAATAGATTATCTTATACAACTCTTATACTAGCCATTTAATGGAGACCACGTGGGAATTGTGTTTCCCTAACAGGAGGAGCTCCCGGCAATCTGTCAGGTAGTACCTGCTTCACAATTTCATGTTAGGTATAACAAAGCCTGCCCTTGGCCTTGCACAACGTATTTATGAGGGGCCCTGGGGCTAACAGAGTAAGTTTCTAGAATGATTACCAAGGTGAAACACTAGAAAAAAAATTTTTTTAATAGGCTTAAGTTGTCAGTATGGAAGAAAAGAGAAAATGCAATAGTCAGAGGAACCCAAGAAACCAGAGTGGTCTTCAGATGAGTAATATAATTTCTACCTTTTATTGAATATGGCTGAATACTTGGCATTTTATTAGTGCTACTCTTTGAAAAGACTCTTCAATGAAAGAATTATTATCACCATTGTAAAGTTAAAGAAATTTAGGCTCAGAAAGTTTAAGCAGTTTTCCCAAGGTCACCTAGCCAGTAAGAAGTTGAGGAAATGTGTAAACTGATACTTCTTTGACAGCAAAGCTGGCCTATCTCTTTCCATTACACCAGCCTGCCTCTTGGCATATAAAGTAATATGGAAAAGGGTAGCAGGATGTATGCTGGCTACATTTGAACTATGCAGTCAGTCTCTTGTGGCAGATATTAAGGAAACCAAAAGCAAATCCTTTATGAGGATTAAAAATATCATATCAAAGAACATGTTCAGAAAACTAAAAAAAGGAAAAAGAAGTAGACAAAATTTTGTTGACTTTTTGCTAAAATGTGCTGACATTTGGAGATATTTATGTTTTTCCGAACATCTGGTGTATATTAGTATGTTTTTATTCACAGTCTTCCATTATTAATGATAAAAGGAAGCTGAGTAATTATGATACACTGCCACAATGAATGAATATTATGCGTGTTTTTTCCAATGTATTACAGAATCTCATCATTCCATCAAATAGAAAAACATAAAGTTATTTTTAAAAAGTGGAATATGGATGTTATCTTCTTGTAACAAACTTGTTTCCATCAGAATAGATCATATTGAGTCAGCAACTCTTGTATTTAAGACGTAAGGATCCATTTCAAGTCATAAGATCTGTTATTAATAAGTGATTCAAATTACACTACTAATATTGCCTTTAGTTTGAAAAATGACCTAAATCTGCTATACATTTTTTTTGTTTTGCCAAGAGATAATTCCATTTCCTTCATAAGACTTCATGAAAGAGAGATTATTTTATTAGAGATAGAGACACCATGGCTTTGTCTCCTTTGCAGCTCGTCAAAACGAAGTCTATTTTTACTGATTCTATAGTCCTACCCCCTGGCTTTTATTGAGGGCTCCATCATCTATACGGAGAGAGCTCTTGCAAGTATCAACTACTGGATACAACTGAATCTCTTCCACAAAACACCAGCAACAGCATATCCTCAAAGGCTGGATAAGATCAGCATGACAGTGGAACTGCAGTACCTAATGGAGAAGCAGCTTCTCCATGAGTAGGAACCCTATACATATTGGCATGTGCCCATCGGGGGTGCCTACTCTGCGACAGGATGGTGTGATAGCTTTTATGACATGTACTGCACTCCTTAATCCATACCCCCTACCCTCATTTCCTTTACCCTGTGCTCCAGAAACTGCCATTTCCCTACAAACCAGCCTCTGTCTGCCATCTGGGTTTTTGTATGTATATGGAATACTCATGCTTCCTTCATTTGTCTAATTGTTATGCATTCTTCATGTTTCAGCTTAGATAACCTTCCTCTGGGCATGAAGATGATTTAGACAGTCAGTTTCATTTACTGAACACTTCCTATGTGCCAGGCACTGTGTTTAATAAATGCTTCTTCACATTTAGAAGCTCATGTACTCATTATGCATACTAGTTAAAAAGGACTGTAATTTATTGAGTACTTACTGTGGGCCAGATATTGCTTTAAATGTTTTACAGATATTTCACATAAAAGTTAAATAACTTGATTGTGGTCACAGAGTTGGGGAGTGTGGTGTGGGGGGGAACCAAAATTGAACCCAGATATTAAGTCAAGCTCCCAAGCCTGCAGTCTTATCGCTTCACAAGTGTTCACAGGTAGGACCATCACTTCAATCATTTTAAAAATGATGAAGCAGAGGCCCTTGGCTCCCCACCGTCACCAGGGAGTCTAGGCATAAATTCTTCCACGTGCTGTTTGGCCTCTCCTGTTACCCAGTAATCGTGTTACATTGTATTTGCTACTTTGCTTTTCTGTTTCCTTCTTTCTCGATGAGGAAACAGAAGGCTTGAGGAGGGAAGTCACTTGCCAGAAGACCATTAACTATATTAAAGGCCCATGCTGAGATTTGGGCTCTCTCTGCTCCAAAGTCTGCCTTTTCCCCTCTGCTGAACAACCTCTTGTAAATGTGAGCCAGGAAATCTCTCCACAGATGTGCATGCCAGTAAAAACGAAAGCAAAATGACTTGCAAGGATACAAAGAATCTTTCTAGGTCTATTGCTTCATTCTTTTTCTGTTCCTTTAGATATGTTTTAAGCATCACTATGAGGCCATCTGATGACAATAACTAAAAATAACTAAAACGCTTATTAAGTGCTTTTTATTTGCTAGCTATTGTTCAGATTTTATGTGGATATTCTCATTTATTCTTCATAATAACCCTGTGATGCAAACCCTATTATCATCCCCATTTTGCAGATGAGGAAACTGATCCACAGAGGGGTATGTGGCTTGCTTTAAATCCACAACTGGTAGGTACAGAAACTAGATCTTGAACTTAATTTGACATAACTCTTCATTTGTAGGAGAAATGACATTATTTGCAGCATTACCAAAAATTCAGTCAATTACCAAAACTCTTTGACTTCTATAACATATCAATTGTATATTATGAGACTAACAGCAAACGTGCCTTGTGTTCACTACCCTTCAGAGAAACTGATAAATCCTTAGAGAATAAGAGAGAAATGAGTGGGCCTAAAGCACTTCATGCTCATATTTTGCTCCTAATTTCTTTGAAATGACCTAGCTTGAAAAGATAATAAAGGGTTTGTATGGGTCCAACTTTGTTTAGCACAAAGACAGATGGGATCTTGAGATTCTGCAAAGCCGTTCCTCTGCTGGGCGTATTTCATCTTCTCTATATAAACTGGTCTTCTTTAATTGGTGTGGAAGATTCATTGTTCCGACTCTCAGACAAGGATTCCCACACTGTATGTGTTTAAGCCTGGCGGGGCTCTGAAAGCACAGTCTTGTCATGTCTTAAGCACAGTCGGGACACTGTAGTATGCTTCCAGTGACCTGAGACCAATAAAAAATGGAGATATGAAAGAAGTTCTGACCCTCAAAAACAATTAGTTCATCCCTGGCACTGCCAACTATGATAGAAATGATTGTGGAGCTCCAAGGGCATGAAAATACACTCAGTCAAGTTTGGGAACTAGAGAATCTGTTTCCTAAAAACAGTATGAGGACACAAAGACAGTGAATATTGAAGTTTTAATAAGCTAAGGGAAGTATGATTTCACATTTCTACTATGAGAGGTTGTCAATAAGTAATAAAAAGCTTTAAATCTAAGCTAATCAAATAAGAGTAAATTCTTTATATATATATGTAGAAAAAGATTTTATTTATTTATTTTGGGGGGTCAAGAGTTGGGGGAGGAGCAGAGGGAGAGGGAGAGAGCAAGCAGACTCCCTGCTGAGAGGGGAACCCTGTGTGGGGCTTGATCCCAGGACCCCAAGATCATGATCTGAGCCACCCACATGCCCCGTAAGAGTAAATTCTTAAACTCAAAGACCAAATCCTTCCTTTTTAATCTCCGCACAAAAAAAAGGCAAGAATCACTTGATACTTTAATATTTTTAATTAGTGTATTTTTTGTAAAAATAAAATATATTCTAGGAAATTACCTCTGCTAACCAGAGATACTGTCAAAATAACTGTCAAAATTTTGGTGATTTCTTTCCAGACTTTTGTATTTTCCACATATTATATATTTCAATATCCTACTCATTTTCCTATGTCACCAAAATTCTTCACAATTTCTTCTACCTTAGTAATATTTTATCACTCAGCTATGCTACAACTTACTTAACTATATTATACTATTGCTGAAAATGTTGGTAGTTTCCCAGTTTTCATTTTTATAAAGGATGCTGCAATTGATTTATTTATAACATGAATCTTTGCTTTTGAGCCTCCTGATGTATAATACCATATCAGTTTTTGAAAGTTTGGACATTTTCTTTTCCACCAATGGTGGAAAATTCTGGTCTCTGCACTATCAACCCCTGCCCAACTGATATAACCCGTAGACTTCCAATTAGTACAGTTCTTGTCCAGATAGACTAAAGGGCCTATTTATCAGATACCGTGCTGAACAACTGAACTGTCCTGCTATTTGCTATCAGCTTGTAGACACAGCCTGATATAAAGCTTAAAAAAAAATAAAATCCCATATATCATCTAATCTAAGTCAACAGACCCAAACAATATATGTAGTAAAGAGGCTAGAAGTATATAAATTAAATGTTGACAGTGGTTTTCTTTAGGTTGTAAACAATGAGGATTTTCTATCCTTCCTTTACTTTCTATATTTTCTACTATTCTTAAATCAATGTGAATTGCTTTTATAATGAAAAATACCCAATATACTTTATTTTTAAGAAAAAAATACAGAAACTAAGCAATTTAGCCCTCTCAAAAACCCCACATTCTTCACTTTGAATGATACACAGTTTCCCATTAGTGAGTGAAACACCTATAGTCATAGCTATACCTACAAGTTCAAGTGGAGGAGGAGGGCAATCGTGGCGATCTCTCCAGGCAAAAAAACATTTCTGTCTCGATTGTCTATATCTTTCAGGGAAAATTGTTTTCTGGCCTGGAATTATCCAGATGACTGCCTCTTTCATTTCTTCCCCTAACTCTACATGTACAACTCTAAGACAATCCTTCACCATTGAAAAATTGAGGGGAAAACGCCAGATTAAGAAGAGAAACACAAAAACATTTGGTTGTGGGTATATGAGAATTCTTTGTACTATCTTTGTAACTTTTGTATAAATGTAAACTATTCTAAAAAAAAGTTCATTTAAAAAAATGAGAACACATGGCCTCTGGAGTTAGTTTTCTGCCTTTGAGATACCGTATGACATTAGGGAATAATTGAATATTTCTGACCTCTACCTTCTAATATGGCAAGAAAAAAAATACATAACAGGCATACATTCATGTTCACTACCTAAGGCTTAGGAGTGTTTCAGTGACATATAAAGTAATAGATACCAAAAAAGGCTTTTAAAAATGCTAATCATTAAACAGAATGAAAGAATAATATAATTTAATAATCTTTTGGGCAAAATAGAACCTATTTTATATAATGGAAACTGAAGACAGCAAACTTATCTTTAAGTAATTTATATTTTCTTGTGATAATTTTTTCAAAAAGAGAAGAGTGCTTTGCTTGAAAGCATTCCTCAGTGATGCTTTTTCAGTCTAATTTTCCCTTTCATGTCATGATATTTTTTATCTTGCCTTTATTTTTTTTTTTAAAGATTTTATTTATTTGACAGAGAAATTACAAGTAGGCAGAGAGGCAGGCAGAGAGAGTGGAGGAAGCAGGCTCCCCGCTGAGCAGGGAGCCCGACGTGGGCCTCGATCCCAGGACCCTGAGATCATGACCTGAGCCGAAAGCAGAGGCTTTAACCCACTGAGCCACCCAGGCGCCCTTTATCTTGCCTTTAATTTTACATCTTCAAATCCCTTGTAGACCATTATAAGTGTTCTTCCTCCTAATTTAGATGTCCTTCCTCCTCCTAAAGATTTCCATTTAATAATCATAAACTTGCTTAATATTAATAGACATTTCACCCCTTAATAATTTTCTTGCTAAACTATGAATTTATTCCCATTAACATCATTTATACTGTATACATACCCAAACATAAACATAGAATTTTCAAAAATCATAATCAGAGATCCAGCATGTTTATACATCAGTGCTTAATTGATTTTCCTCCAATCTTCTCCATTACACAAAAGACATTACCCAGATGTTCAAGCCAAAAACCTAGTCATCTTTGATTCATTCATCCCATGTTACAATACACAAACAAGTCATATTCAGTCTACCTTTAAGATTTATGTACAATAGAAGTTTTGTTGTTTCGTTTTTTTTCCTTCATTGCTGCTATCCAAGTCCAAGACTTAGACATAAGTGGTCTTTCACCCACCCTACTACAATGGTCTCCTATTTGTTCTTTGTTCTTTCTCTTTCCCCTCAATGATCTATTTTCCATATCAGTCAGATCTGCTCAAAACTATCCAAAGCATTGTCCATTGCACTTTAAATTGGTACTCCTTAACATGGCTTACAAACTTCTATGTAAAAAGGAACTCAGTGATTTTCTGATGTCTCCTGGCCTTCTCTCTACTCCATCTGATGCCTTCCGCTCTAGCCACAATGCTGGTTCTGGAACACCTCTTCCCTACAGGACAGTCTTTTTCCATTTGTGTCGTTCACTCAGACCAGGAGTCTTCCCCGGGCTCTTCTCCAGGCCAGCTCTTTTTCATCCTTCCTTGTCTAATATGCCTTCCCTTACTCTCTAAAGTAAGTCTCCCACCCTAGTCTGCTATATCTGAATACCTTATTTTTCCTGTAACATTTCTGAGATGTTGTGTTTTTGTTTGTTTTTCATTTTGTAGACTGTCCATCTCTGTCTCTCTAATATGAATGCCATTCAGGAGAGAAATTTTTCTATTTGACTCACCACTGTATGTCCTGTACTTGTAGTAATTGGCATATAGAAGGAGATCTGTCGATATTTTTAATTGAATAAATTGATGAATTAATTAGGCATAATACAGCCAAGATCTAGTAAATTTCAAAACATCATAAGAGAAAATATGTTTCTTATCTACTGTGGATCCAAAGGTCTACACGGTCACACACCAAGAGCCAAAAGTCATAGGTTGATACTGATAGCATTCATTATAAAACAAGTGAGGTGCTTTGTTTGAATTATTGATACCATACTCCACTCCCATCTTGGGACATACTCATTTTGTGCTTTTTCTAGTTCAAAATAAATGGTTCCTTATAAGCTCCAATTCTAAATGTCAGCTCTTTTATTTCTAATGGATAAAATAGGTGTTTGACTTTTTCCAAATTCAAATTTGTACATGTTTTATAACCCCTATTGATTTCTTGAGAGGTTAACCGTGTACTTGGAGAGTGTAAATTATACACCAGGAGTATGTTAGGCCTGTTAAAAGGTAAACTAACACTTGAGACCACAAAGTACCATTTAGTTAATAGCTAATTTCAAACCATAAATTCTCCCCAAGTGGAAAGAAGCTAAGATCCACATCTCATCCTTAGCTATTTCTAAAGCAGCTTTTTGTAC
Source organism: Ailurus styani (assembly GCA_002007465.1). Taxonomy (NCBI): domain Eukaryota; kingdom Metazoa; phylum Chordata; class Mammalia; order Carnivora; family Ailuridae; genus Ailurus; species Ailurus styani. Next base: position 11,099,531 of record LNAC01000004.1, on the reverse strand, counting down.
TCAAAGTTATCACTGACTAGAAATTAAGGAAGTACCAGAAGCAAATCAGTTATTCAAAACTGGGAACAAAAGAGAGAGAGAGATTGTGTGTGTGTGTGTGTGTGTGTGTGTGTGTGTGTGTGTGTGTGTGTGAACCCATAGCTATTTAGAATATCTGAGAAATGAATTGTCCTGGATTTTAAAGATTTGCATTTTAGTGAAGGATAACCCTTCAAAGAATATTTAATGTTCAAATTTTCTTAATGGAGTACTATAAAATCTCACCCTCCTTAAACAGAAGATGCTAAATAAACTAACATTTTCTTTCTTTTTTTTTTTAAGATTTTGTTTATTTATTTGACAGAGAGAAACACAGCAAGAGAGGGACACACAAGCAGGGAGAGTGGGAGAGGGAGAAGCAGGCTTCTCGCTGAGCAGGCAGCCCTATGTGGAGCTCAATCCCAGGACCCTGGGATCATGCCTGAGCCGAAGGCAGACACTTAATGACTGAGCCACCCAGGTGCCCCTAAAGTAACATTTTCTTAACGAGTAGGAAATCCATGAAGCATTAGCTATCAGGCATTCTGAAATCACAGATACAGATAGTGTGGGAGATCACACGGCACCTGTGACCTGGAATCTTTTTGTTGAAAGGTCATTGGTATCAGTTTGATTCTTGGTCACTTGCTTCTTTCTAGTAAAGGTAAAATGCAGCATCCTTTGTCTTATGACAAAATGATTAGGGAAGGTAACTGCCTTTCTTACAAGATGAATTAATAAATCAAAAATGAATGTAACCCCTTCCATGAAGTTTTCCTCACCTCTCAAAAATTCTTCTTTACTGGGGTTATTAGCATACTTTGACATATCAGCACCTTTAAAACATAGTTTTTGTGTTGCAAATGCAATGAACCACGGATATTTCAACATAAATTTAAACTAAGGTAATCATATCATTTATCACCCAGACTGAGAAACTTTTGAGAGTAAAATTATGCTGGAAAAATAAACATAAACTGAGACTGCCCAAATCACATACTAGCTGAAACCAATCTTTCAGCTCATTTTCTGATTCCATATAGGTTATTAGAAAATATATTTCATAAGTGCAAGGGTTTGATTGCTAAACTATAACTGTATTAGTTTGCTAGGGCTGTCATAATAAATTACTGCAGACTGGGTGACTTAAAACAACAGAAGTTTATAATCTCATAGTTCTGGAGACTAAAAGTCTGAAATTAAGGTGGTGTTGGCAATGCCTTGCTCCCTCCAAAGGCTCAAAGAGGGAAGGAATACTTCCTTGCCTCTTCCCGCTTCTGGTGGCTCCTGCATTCCTTGGCTTGTAGCAGTACAGCTCTGATCTCTGCCTCCATCTTCACATGACTTTCCACTTGTGTGTCTTCCTGTAGCCTCCTAATATAGAATGGTCATTGGATTTAGGGTTCGGTCTAATTCAGTATGAACTCATCTGTACTGATTACATATTTCCAAATAAGCTGGCATTCTGAAGTTCCAGGTAGGTGTGAGTTTTGGGGGGCGGGGGGAGCATTAGTTGACCCAGTACAGTAACTAATAAAATATCTGGCTATTATATTACCAAATAATCATTAGACAGAAAGTTTTGCTGAGGGCAAAAAAAAAATGTATAATACTGGGCATGGAGAATGACTTGTTCATTTGTATTATCATGTCTCTAATGTAACATGTTAAATGGAGAAACTACATGGAAATCTATGATGGAGTATCACATCACTAAAAGTTTTATTTTAAGAAACAACACCACCTTTATTAGCTGTCTTATTCTGCTTAAACACATTTCTGCTTACTTGATTTGTAGACATATACTAAGATATAATTGAGAAATACCATCAAAACAAAATAACTTTTCAATGACATTGAGCTGTTCATGGGTTGTGCTATGTAAGGAATTACTTCTTAGGAAAAACTATAAAATTCTGCTTAGTATTGACTCCATGACTTGTTTATTATCAGTTTTATTTAGAATGCTAATTTGAAATGTTAAACCAACTTTCAGAAATACTCATAGCACAAGCAGGTACATTTGTTTCTTAAAACTATTTTGTCTCATCATTGAATATTAGAAAAGATGGTGTACCTTCTAACCCTTTCAGTGAGAATCAGTTACATTAATTTGGTCAGGTACCAACATATGGCAGTACTCCAACTTTGCAAATGAATCCAAAGTTACACTATAAATTCTCTAATTGCCCTTTTTGGGCCATGACATCATACAGGAGAAATGTGCAAACTCATCAAGCCATCAATTGCTTATATTTGCATTTTCAAGTCATTTGTAGGTGTCTTTCTTATCTTTTATGGTTAGCAACACACTTTTACTCTCCAGCCTTTTGTCTTTCACTGAAGAAGACAGAAGATGCACAGCAAATATGGCTTTTACTTGTGCATCTATTCCTGTCATACTGAATATATACATTCTAGTGAGTACACTAGAGTTCTCCACCATAAGGCACTGTATGACCTTACCTGTCATTGTTTTAAAGATTTATTTATGTATTTGAGAGGGGAGAAGGCAGAGGGAGAGGGTGAGGGAGAGAGAACCTCAAGCAGACTCCCTGCCAAGCACAGAGCCAGATGCAGGTCTTGATCCCAACACCCTGAGATCATGACTTGAGCCGAAATCAAGAGCCAGAGGCTCAACCTACTAGGCCACCCAAGCACCCCGTTTTTTAAAACTAGGGTCTATGCCCAGCATGGAGCCCAACACAGGGCAAAAATGTGGAATTGGTCAGCTGTATCAAATTACTGAGAGATTGGGGCAGTGGAAGTCAGAGAAAAGACTACTAGTTTTATCAATAAAGATGTTGTGGCTTGACCAAGGTCACAGCAGTTTTTCTGAAGGGGTAACTAGAGAGCAATGGGTAAATACTGAATGGGGGTTAGTGCAGGAAGTAAAGAACAGGAGTGAAGACAACACTTTTATGAAGTTTAGCTTCTTACGAAGAAGAGAAGGGAAACAAGATACTTACGAAAGGCACATGCATTAAGAGAAGTTTGTAAATTCTTATTTTAAGAAGGAAGAAATTCAAAAATGTTTAGCTAGAGGCAAGGAGCAAAGAGTGAAGGAGAATTGAAGATACATGAGAGGAAGAAGATCATGGATGGAGAGAGCCCTTGAGGAGGATGGAGAAGTTGGGATTCATGATGGTTTGGCCTCAGACAAGATATCTCTCCTGAGATAGGAGGAAGAGAAAAGAAAAGAACTGGTTTTCAGAGCAGCAATAGGATCCATGTGGGATAAAGAATCAGGAATCATAAAGGGCAAACAATTAGTAAGATATGGAGGCCAGATATTGTCTTCTTTTTAATGAGTCCTTAACTTACATGGTCTGCATGTTACACTGACAAAAGCTGGCTTTGATCCGGGTTCTGCTTATCGATCGTGCAAATTTCTAAGATAAGCAATTCAACCTATTTGAGCTCATGCTTCCTCATTTATACAAAATGAGATTTTTACAAATCTACCCTAAAGAGCTATAATAAGGAATACATTTTTATCATGTTAAGTATTAACACAATGTTGGGCATGTTGTAGATTCTCCAGTAAATGTAGATAATATTTATCTTCATCTTGTCTTGCAAATCTGTTTTCATGGCTATGTTTAGAAGACAACAAACAAAATCATGAGGAGACAACCAATAGTTATAGTCGGTTACACACAGTACAGAGACACGTAGTAGGTACTCAAGAAATATTCATTTAGCAAATTACCAAAAGCCATTTTTTGTCCTATTTACATTATTAAAACCTTTATTTCTGCTGCATTTCAGTGAATGCTCCAGCCTAAATCCTCTTCACTCTCTGTTGGCTTATAACTTCAGACACAGAGGAAAACAAATGTGTCACCTAGAAAGGTTTATCTGAACGATTTAACCATTTCTACAAATGCATCCCAGGAAGGGACAAATGACTGGACTCACACAGCCTAGAAGGCAGAAGTGAACAGGACCTGAACCCTCTGTTACTTGCTCTGTCATTTTCAGCATTGCCACCGAACAGGCTCACTATGAAAGGATGCCCAGTCAGCCACTGAACAAATAAATTTGGCCAGAAATGTATAGATTTAGTTTAAGACTAAAGAAAGAAGGGAAGGGGAGTATTCTTGACATAAAATGGCTTCCTGTAGTTTTTTCCCCCTTCTCTAAAGTTTGTGGTAAACTTTGTCGTCCGAGAGCAGCTTGGGAGTAAGAAGGGTTGCTGTGGCAAGAGCTCAGTGGGGAAAGCTCTAGCAAATTGCCCCAGATAAGCTTAAGGCAACTCCAGCTCTGGACTCCTGAGAGGTTAATGATCCTTACCTCTACTCAAGGCCTGATATTTATGAAGTGTTGTCAAAGACATCTAAAGTTCCATAAAATACTATATTTTTAAAAGGTCTTCAAGCTAAATCCTCTAAACCTATAGGAGTAACCCACTTGCTGAGAGTTAATAGGCTCTTGACTGAATGGTGAAGTTTGAAAAGGACCAGTAGAGGCCGGGTACAGTTTCTCCCAGGAGCCTTCTCCCTTCGCGCTTTGGAGGCCTCTGCCCTCCGAAGCCAGGCAGGGCGTTTCAGGGCAGAGGATAGAGCAGATGGCTAAAAATCTGCTTATTTTTCTTTTAATAAGAAGATATGTATATATTTATTATTTATTATTATAAATAAAATATATGATACATACTTTTGGAGGTCCAGAATTTATAACTACATCTATGATTTAGCCTTGTGATGCCAAGCCCTAGAATTATAATAACTGCATTTGGATGTCATAAGTTAAAATGCTTACATACAAGTTTCTTTCCCAAGATTGTACAGATTTCTCAGCTTTTATCTATGTAAATATATTACCAGTAGAAACTCAGATAATAAAACCCCATGCAAATAATCGTGCAATATTGTTGCATTTCGATCACTCCAGACCCCAAATTACTATTTCTATTTCAGATGCTAGTACTTTTTCCAATTTAAATTCAAGCAATTCTTGAATAATGTCATTAAGGCCTTGCCTGAGAATGTAATAACATGAAAATTAGTTTTCCTCTGCTTTATTTTAATTTGTATGTCCGATAGGAATATTTATATACACAAGTGGTAATATGGATAATCACATATCACATCTTATATTAGTGCCTGATTGATAGCGGGGTAGGAAAGAATTTCTCCCTGTCTCTGCCCATCCTAATTCCCAACCCAGACCACTACCTAACTAACAAAATTTTGGATCCAAAGAGTTCCAATGACTTGTCTGAAAAAAATAGGTTCAACTAATAAAAGAAATGTTGCATTTTTAGCAAAGGGCTTGGTTCTTGTTTTGAAGTTATTTTTCCAAATCTTTAACAGAGATTAAATAACTCAGAACATTGTGACTGAGTCTCTGCTCTTTACAAAACTTGAGAATTGATTGTGTCCTTAAACGCCTTCGTGTCCCTTGCACTCGCCTGTCACTTGTAGCTGGCGTTCTCATTTGAGTCTGTCTTAGAGGCTTAAAAAAGGAGAGTCTCTTCTCATCTACTCATCTGTGCCTTGAAGAAACTGTGACAGCAGGTGAAGCTATTATGGAATTTGTTAAGTTGCAAGAACTCCTATTGCATTACATTCAGAACCTGTTCAACAGGAATGCTTTTCTGGTCTTTAAAAAACTTCTGTTGCAATGGAAGCTAGATATGAGGCTTTACTGCCACCTCATATGTTTAGACCTGATAAGATAAGGAGAGGAAATCCTAAGAATTATACGTCTTCTCTGAAACCAGCTCTAATCAGCAACAGGAACAATCATGACTTCACTTCCAAATTCATAATTCGATTCTGTCCCTGGCACAATATAAATATAATAGAAAGAAAGACAATTTTTTTTCTTGTTAGTAGAATAAAACTATTTTCAAATGGGTTTGGAGCTATGGCAGTAAGTAGGGGACGGATAAAGTCGAGTAATCCCAACAGGTGTGCAAGTACATGAATACTTCAGGGCTAGGGTTTCCTTGTGCCATTATTAAATGTAAAAAAAAAAGAAATAGAAGTATTATACAAATATATTCAAAATGGAAAATTTTAGTTTTCTGGAAAAGTGTGGCCATCTCGTGTGCCCACAGGAAAGGCTTGTTAAAAACATAATAAATGAGATGGTACTACTTGTGTGCCTGCACTCGTCAAAGATAATCTGAGATGTTAAAGTATGATGTGAGAAACTGAATTTAATCCACAGACATATTATTCCCCCAAAGGAAGATAATTCATAAAAGCGCTCACTTTATGCTATAATGTCTGAATTATAGACATTGTAAATATTTAAGATATCGTATGCCCTTTGATAAATAAAATGTCCCCATAATTAAGCCAAAGTGATTTCCTTTTTTTACTATACGTAAATAATGTTTCTACTTGTCTAGTTCTTTTTCCCAGCATATCAAAAATAATATTTTACAATAAATATCAGTATATATTTATTAATAATTTATTTTAAGTAAATATTAACAGGAGAAATAAATATTATTCTTAGAGTTCAAAAAACCTAGAGTTCTGAAATAATTAAATTTCCCACACAGTATCACTCTACAAAATCTGAGCAGTAATAAGAAGGCTTCTTTTTAACACTGCCAGAAACTCACTACTTCACTATACTACCCACTCACTTACTGAAGAGCTCTAGTTGCTTAAAAATGTGCAGTAGAAATCTGGCTCCCTAAAAGATCCACTGAATCCTCCATGTCACCTCTAGTTTAGGATCTTTCCACCTTACTCTGAAATTCTTACACAGGAGCAGACCACTCCTCGGGAGTCAATGACACGAGGTATTTGTAGATATGGCAAAGAAAGGCCTGGTTAAAGCAAAGTAGTGCTAATTCCTGAGAAATATCATCTGAGCAGCCCCCAAAAGGCCTCTCAGACTGCAGTGCACCATGGGTAAGGCCCAGTCCTCTAGCTGGTAGGTGCAGAAGTTTGATCTTACAAAATGCCTGAACTGAGTGGGCTGGAGAAAGCTGACTTATGCTAATAAAAAAAAAATACACAAAAAGTCAAAACCAATCAATTCAACTCATATGAAATATATAACTCTCAAATGGCTGAGAAATCTAGGTGTACTGTAGGTTACATAGAAATCAAATTATTTTAAGACTGTTCAGAGAACAGAGCATCAGAACAAGGGAAATAGGTTGACTGAGTGAATAGTTAGCAGCATCAGACACTAATAGTTTTGTGCATCCATTTCGGCAAATAGGACTCTAGGTTCACAAGTTCAGGTTAGCTTCTCAGGGCAACACCACCCTGGGGAGCACTTGAATCGAGAACATGACTTTCAGAAGCTTCTTTTGCCAAGCTCTAACCCTTGTCCCAGGAAGCACTCTTTCTCTGGATACACGGATAGTTTTAGGCAAGTTTTACACTTGTCGTATTTCTGCTTCAATCCATAATGTGCTGCTTTGATAAATTAATTCTCTGAACGACATCTTATTTCCAACTTTTGGGGAAGAAAAAGGCAGGGATAATGCTAAACACACACACATACACACATTCTGGGCTATACTGATTTAAGGCTCTGAAACGCCATGCCCTGCTCTGCCCCTTTTCTACCCACTTCAGTTGCTTGAATTATGATAAGGTAAAACCTTGCCAGTCCTCATTGCCTCTGTCTCTCGCCTCCTTCCCCCATCTCTTTCCCCGAGTGCACCAGGACAGAAACAATGCATATAGCTGTGCATTAGAGCGACCCACTTCTGTAGCTCTTGACTAGAGCGCTGACTAGCAATGGGCACATAACCCTGTTAGGTCTGCTGCAATTAACTCAGATCATACCCGAAATGGTTTCTTTAAAAGGGTCAGGATCCCTTTCAAAATAAGTTATTTGTGAGCATTTAGTAGGAAACTAGTTGAAGATTTTACACAAAAACATGGAGAGTTTCTACCATTGTCACGATCTCTTTTAGCAGAAAGAGCACACACTTACATTAAACCTGTTTGTCAGTAGAGGACAGAGAAATGGATGTCTCAATCATCAGCCACTGTAGGAAACATACGGACTTCCAAACTATCATTTTTAGATGATTGTAAATCTTTGAGTGCTTCAGGATTTCTTGAATACCAAGGCATAAACATCAGGGTCACAAATACCGTCATCCATACACATATTTGGTTGGAATATTAGATTGTCTGTGTCTCTATTCTTCTTAATATACCCAAATCTCATTTCTAAAATATGTCTATTGCATTACTAGAAGTGGTTATATATTCAGGTTTTCAATCAACTGGTTTACTTGGTTGGATTGACTATAAATTTGTTGACATATATTGATGATTCCTCATTTTCTTGCTCAGGGATCATTTCTTCTACTCATTTATTTTCAATCTCTCTAACTTTCTTATCTGACAGTATCCTACAAGCAGCAAAACAGAGCACTCCAAGCTCATAAGAAATGGTGTAAACTAATTAGCACATTTTATGATGTAAAGTCTTCCCCTCACACATGAACATCCTGTCTGGATAATGAACTTTGAGAAAATATCTGGTTCCTACTACACTAAGGCGGCAGCCTCACTCAAGCCCTTGGACTTTGGTCTATAATTGTGAACATGGTACAAATCCAAAAACAAAAACAGTATGGGGCGAGGGATGGAGTTAAAAATGAAATACCCTGAAAATGGATTTTGAGTTAATAAAATTCTTGATCTTCTTTCACAACTGACAAAGAGAAAAATAGTCCTAATAAGATATGTTTGAAAAATACCATGCCCGAAATCACGATGCATAATGGAAGTTACAGGAAATTCTCTTGCATGCAGGTGTGCGGAAGCACTGAAGGGTTACTAACAAACACTAAATAGAAGTGTTGAATCGTTTGTTATGGGGAGAAGATCCAGAAATAAGAGTGAGAATCAGTGCTGGTCCATTACATCAGCAGTGCGGCTGGCAAACCCCACTGTGAAAGTCGCCTTTAAACAGCGGGTGCGTGGTTTGAGCACTCTAGCTTGCAGCCTGCTGGCAGCGGCAACAAATGAGCCTGGTCTTCTCCACGGAGTCATAAATGACCACAAGCCATCTCAAGGTGCATCAAATAGCAGTACTGTCCTGTTTCTGTTTTGGTCACATACTCTCATATTGGAAACTTCACCCAACATTATTTATTTCAGTTTTTGTCTGTTTGCTCATTACAGCTGTAATTTGTTACCCAGAACACCATGACATAAAACTCTAAAGTACCTCAGAAGAATGAGAGAAACCAAAAGAGAAAATTTTGTATATTTTTAGTCTTTTCCATGGAAGTGGTTCATTCATTTTAACGACATTCATCAAAATAGAAATATAATACAAACAAAATATCACCTAAATAGGTAAAGAGACACAAATATAGAAAAAAGGAATGATTTAAATGCCATCTCCAGTCTCTCCAGCATACTTACAATAAATCCTTTATTAATCTGAGTTGTGACTTGAAATAGTACCCATCACATAAATGTGTATAAATATTCCTGCACAGGAAAACACTTACCATATTTACCAATATGCTTCAAACTTAAAAGTTCTGCAGATGACTAACGAGATCTTAAAATGTATAGATACATAGCTCTGCTTAAACATAAATAATGCATTTATACGATTCACCCATATTAAAGGTATTTTTCTCCTGATGAATATATGCATCATCCATGACTGCCAAAAACTGTAAGGACACACTGTAATAAAAGCTGTACCTGTATGTGAAATAATAGGAAATAATTTATTTCATAAAAACAGTAATTCATTTTTAATCTTCCATTACTGCTGTTTCTGTTACTTCTCTTATCATGGGAATGAAGAGTTTCTCAGACTAAAGTCAAGAAAATTATATTTTTCATGTGTTTAGGTGAGAATTTTAAAGTTTGTCAAGTCAGGTCATGGATTTTGGAAAAGACTCAAAAAAGGCAAAACATCATATTATAAGATGAACATAATCAAAAGACTACTTAGAGATAGCATTGCAAATATGAAGCACATGTATTTGGGCTAAAGGTCAGAAAAAATATTTTAATATCTTCGTGGAAACATAAGAAAACAAAACTTGCTAATGACAGAGGAGAAGGTTCACTTTAGAACACAATTTTTTTCTTTATAGTAAGTTTAGCTTTCACATCACATTATTAACATAGGCCAGCTGTTATGCATTGGAATACACTTAGAGCATTCAATATGTACTGTGTTAGTATCTCCATAAGTGATTCTGAAATAACGTTTGCTCTTTCAATAGTTTTATTTTGGCATTAAGAAAATGCATGGGTGCTAGTAGAATTCCCCTTCACAGTAAATGAAAAAAGCCTGAAAGAATACGTCTGTTACAATTTGCATTTAGTTTTGCAAAACGTCTGTTTAACAACTGAACACAGCCATATTTTAACTTTTAAGCTCCCACACTGAGAAAGTGTCAAGGTATTGCAGCAATTTACTCTTAGGGACATTACGCTGGGCTTTGAAATCCAAAAAATAAGATAGTTCTTCTTGAATTATTTTATGATCAATGTACAGTCTCTACACAAGGAAAATTAAAGCTGTCTGACAACTCATAGAAACATCACTGACTATTAAAGATGGAAGAAATTGCATAAAAGCATGAAAAGCACTGGGTAATTTTGCAGTTTCATCTCTAAACACAATTGTGAAGATGTCTGTCTTTCAATTCTTCCTCTTTCTTCTGAAGCATGGCCTTTTAGTTCTTGCCCTTTTAAATATCTTTGCCTACTATAGCTTTGCTTCTTAATGTACTGGGTGATCTTACTGGGCTAAGAAAGTATTTACAAGGGGTGCCTGCTTTTATCTGTATTCACAGAGAATGCTAACAAGTTAGAAGAAAGTGCAAGAGAACACCACATACCTTGCCCAGAACATTACAACGGCTTCTGCATGCATGGGAAGTGTGAACATTCTATCAATATGCAGGAGCCATCTTGCAGGTAATGTTTTCACTCTTTAACATTATAATGTATAAACACAGAGAACTAAATTCTGGATGTTTGCAAAGAATTGCATGGCATTCTGCCTGACTGGGTGATCAGCAGCAAAACTTTCCACTGCCTCACACACACACACACACACACACACACGCGCGCGCGCGCCCACGAAAACCATGAAATGTGTGTGCCTTACATACCCAAGTACCATGTAACATATCATCATGTATACTCTTTTGGTAGAATTTTAAATTGTACTTTGAGCATTACAAGCTTCTCAAAGACTCATGCTCTTAAGGACATAGAATAGCTCTTAGCACATCGCGGGTGGTCAATAAATATTTCCAGAATGAATGGATGAGGACTTAGTGCACACAAGATAACATTGTTGCTTTGGGGAGGTCATCTTTTCCAAAGTCCTTCAGGTGTTCTAATCAATATTATCAATCTCGGTTTTGCGAGGCACTTACTCTTTTCTGTGGATCTGCTATCCACAAGCCTTGTAGAGTGAGATTATTAGCCATACCTCCACAGATTCTCAGTTGAGACACAAAGAAATTGCTAGTCTGGACTTAGTTAATAAATATAAATATCTGCTGAATATTCATGAGTAGAGCATAATTATTGAGATGGCAAAAAGATGGCACAGCAAAGGTGGAAAAACAAATGTATTTTTATTAAAGGAATCTACAAGTGGCAATGATGAAATAGGCTGTGTATCGTTACACAGGAAAAGGAGTTTCTCTTCTCCTCCTCCTCCTCCTCCTCCTTACCCTTTCTTCTCTCTATCTCTCTCTCAAGAACTGTCTTCCTTTTATGTTTTCCTAAACTGAACACACCAGCCCCTTCCAGTGAAGCCAGGTAGAGTGAACAAAACTGAGAGGTTGTTTCCGCTGCCCTGTCGTCTTGAGTAGAGCCCCCATTATTAAACACTTCAAGGCAAAGAGGAAAGACCCTAGGATGTAGAAATTCCAAGTGAATACTAAAATGCTTGCACAAAACCAATGACAAGTTGACCCTTGTTGGTATTGTTATGTGAACACTTTCTTCATTTCATTGTCAAATAGTAATTTTGACACGCAGATGGTCTATTGGAGCTTTCTGATGAGGGTTGAGTAAGTGAGAGGCAGCGTTCATTCTCAGATGAATAGCACATGGGTTTATTTTGTGGAACTCTATTGCCTCCACCATAATTATTTTTTTCCTACTGAAATTTAGCTCTCTAACATAAGTAGACAACTTTGTGATCAACAAATTAAAGAAATCATTTATTGTACCTTTGGTCTAAACATTTTTCAACATTTATTCTCACAGTAACATAGAGAATGCTTTATCCATAAATAAATAAGTAGCCCCATTTTACGCCCATATCCTCAGAAACAAACCTATTCTTGTAATCATGTCGACTTAGGTTAATTAAAGAACAAGTTAAATAAAATGTGTAACTCACCTGAAAAAAATATAGAAAGAACTAGTATTTCTGGACATCTACTGCTTCTCTGTGTCATCATCACAAACTATGTACCAACCCTCCTATCCTCAAAATCTTATTATAAGTATAAAAGAAGACCTCATATCTTTGAAACCAAAACCACCAAGAAATCTTGTTGATAACAAATAGTTGAAACCCATATCTGCAAAGTAGTATTTTTTAAAAAAGGGAAACAAACAGCCCTGATTTCACAATGAAGATAAACGTGTACAGGCCAACTATATAAATGAGTCCAGCAGTTCCAGGTAACTGGACACTATCATTTCTTCCAGGTGTGATGCTGGTTATACTGGACAACACTGTGAAAAAAAGGACTACAGTGTACTGTACGTTGTTCCCGGCCCTGTACGATTTCAGTATGTCTTAATCGCAGCTGTGATTGGAACCATTCAGATTGCTGTCATCTGTGTGGTGGTTCTCTGCATCACAAGGTCAGTAACTGTGCTCGATGGCCACCCAGATAAAGGAACCTGTTGTTCCTTGTTGCCTTACTCAGGTTGCTCTACTTAGAGTCCCTTCCTGGACTGTGGCCCTCCTCTCAGGAGGCCTGTTTCCTCCTCGTAACAGCATGTGAATAGCATCAATTTTCATGCTGCAGGGCTACAAAGTATTTTCCTTATTCTTGCATTTTGCGGAGGATTATTTATTTTTGAAGCAAAGATCTGTTTTTCTCCACTACGTGATGCCAATCTTTGTTTAAATATGCTCTTCTCTTTTAGCTATAGAAAGTCAACCTTCATTCAAACTACTAGCAGACTATTTAGATGAGAGTGTTGCCTCTTACCCAGATGAGTATGCCAAAAGAGGTGAGAAGTGATTGTTTACAAGGCCTAGAAGGGTATTAAAGGATAGCTTTCATTTATGGTACCTATATTTCCAATTACAACTCCGATACCATCATTTTTAACATATTTGATATAAACAACAGGTACATTTTTATCTTAAGTTAAAAGAGCTTTTAATCACAAAATTCAAAGAAAATAGCTATAATGAAAAAGATTATGTTGTAGTACATGAAAACCTTTGATATATGGAAACATACAGCAAAGATGACAACAAGCATTTATAACAAACCCCCAGAACAATCAAATGGTAATTGTTTCCTGGAGCGCTAGATGGAGAGGGATCCAGGGACCTCGTCCAGTTTAAATAGGAGAGAAAATCATGGTTAATTAGTGATGTCTGACACTGCGATTGGAGTAAAGGAGTAGGCCAGGTATTCACTTGCTTAAGTTCATCAGTGTGTAAATTCATGGCAACCAAATCCTTATTATTTCTGCCTTGTCTAACTGGAAATATTATTGAAGATACTTCTTTCTGACCTGATTTCGCCCTCCTTGAGAAAAAAAGTTCCAAGAAAGTTTTTCAAGTTTTTTGCCAAATTCACAAGACATTTAAACTTTCATTCTTCACTTGTACAGCTCTACAGTAAACCAGAATGTTTCCCCCAAAATTATTTTTCTAAAGACAAGAAAATAAAAGAAAGTATCATATCTTTAGAAAATAAAAGCCATAATACACCTCTGTAGCTGTACTGCACTATCTTCTTTGAGGACAAGTGTGGCATTTGCTCTTGAAAAAGACAAAATATGGTTCATAAATCCTTGCCGGGCCTAAAAGCTTAAGGGAAGATCATCGACTGGAGCTTTGTGCTGCTCAAAGCCAAGTTGAGCTCATCAACTAGACTCTCACGTTTAGATGCCAAGTGAGTCAATGGATTATATTAAAATAGATTCTAGGGAACATAAAGATAACTCAAGAAACCAAAAATACTGAGTATAAAGGAAAGATAGAAAAGAATCTAAAACATAAGAAATGGTGCCATATTACCCTAAGGGTCTTGAACCTTCTGATACGTACACAAAATCAGCACACAAAAAACTAATTTCCCATGTAATAGGTCTAATCTCAAAACAATTGGATTTGCTACTTCATGTACTGACAAAGAAGCAAAACTCTCAGTACTTTAGCAGATTTTCTCAAGTTTGTTATTAATCACAGTTCTGTTCCCATACATTATAAGAACAGCTGGAATATGTAGGGGGTCTACCTCACCAAGCATTGTGTGTGCACATGTTATATGTGTGTGTACATCATGCATGCGTGTACACACACACATACACACTTAATGACATATGAAGAAGGAACAGTGATCCCCATTTTCAAAATAGGAACCCTGAGGTATGAGAAGTTAGCAAATTGCTAAGTGTACACAGCTGAACAATAAGGGCAGCTGTGGAATCCAGGCTGCCTCGTGTCAGAGCCTGTGCATTTAAGCCCTGCTCACACTTCCCCTTGGCTGGTCATAATGTCATGTATTCCGACAGTCAAGACAACCTAAACTGAGCTCCAAATTAGAAGGAAGCCATTTTTTCAAGTCATATGGCCATTTTCACTTTCCATATTAAAACAAAACAAAACCTATTCTCTATTTGCTTTTGAGAAAGAGTACATGAGCTATACTAGTATTATTGTAATGCATTTTATAAAGTTGTCTTAGGATGTCCATGTCTTCCAAAGTCTTTCCAGGAGTCACACTAGTCAATGAGCCACACTCTTCCCAGTGTGGATTCATTCTATTCACTTGAAAATGTTCTACTCAAAAACCAGATTTTCCACCTAGGCCAACTGCCCCTCTCCAAACCCTCCCCTTTTCTCACCACCTTGACCACACTTGTCTGTCAAGACCTATTCCAACATACCCCGTTGCTAAGAGATTGACAAACTGCACCAAGCAGAGGTCCCTTCGTTCTCTTCGATTTTGTTTTAATTTCTCCATCACCTGGTCTCTCTTCTTTTCTCTCGTTCTCTCCTCCCACTTTCTTTTTTTCTAATTGCTTCCCCTTGTTTTTACTATTTTAGTCAAACATCTGCCCTCCTTCTAAATACAGCATGTGTCATAAAAATATAGACAACTAGAGACATGCTCTGGAATGAAAAGAGTTGCCCTGTTGAGAAGATGGATTTTCAATCTTTTTGTCTCCAGCTCCCACTTGCTGGGAATGTGACTTTCAGCTCCATGTTCATTTTGACAGATCTACCATAGCCCTGTAAAAATATATATATGTATATATGTGTGTGTGTAATGTATATACTTATTCATATATGAACATATATATGAACATATAATCTCTGAAACCCATCTTATTATAATAAGATCTTATATAACTTTATATTGTTGTTCTTGCTTGCATCATCAAAGCATTCGTTTATTACAAGAGAAAAGACACCAGACCAGAGCTTTTCGGATAATTTCACTGAATTTAGCTTTTTATAGAAGTGAAATAGTTGGCACCAGTTTATGTCTCCAGCTTACGGTATTGATATATAAAAATGGTATCAGGCTGAACCAAAACAATATCCCTTTTCATTACATATCAGATATTAAGAGTTGGCTCATTCTCTGGTTGGCTAGGATTTAAACTTATAGCACTGAAATGTCAATATAACATTCATCCTGAGGACATTTAAAATATAAAATTGTTGAAGACATTTAAAGTGAGATTAGATGAGCTCACAACTTGCTTGATTGCCTTGTGCTGAGTCACTCTTGTGCCTTACTGAGTAAGCCCTTGAGGACCAGGTAAATGTAATCCTCTTCACCTTCTGCCTCTGCTCTTCACTGCTCCCCAAAAGATGCTTACAGACAACGCAAGGAGAAGCAAAAAAAAAAAAAAAGAAAGAAAGAAAGAGAAAGAAAGAAAGTCTTCTAAAATAATCCCAGCTTCTACTAATAATAAATTCTTTTGTCTGAAATATTTTAACAGTTGGCTTAATCCACAACTTCGCTCTGTAATTGTTAAGACCAAACTTCAGGTTAACAGCACTGGACTAAGATTTGTAAACTTTCCAACCTTCTAGGAAATGCCCCAGAAGCAACAGAATTCACAGACAGAAGCAAAATACAGGGCACTACAGTTCAGACAACACAACAAGAGCATCCACGAGGTTAATCTAAAGGGAGCATGTTGCACAGTGGCCGGACTTCCGAGAGCTGGGACTCCACAGTACAGTATTATAGACAAAAGAATAAGACAAGAGATCTACACATGTTGCCTTGCATTTGTGGTAATCTACACCAATGAAAACATGTACTACAGCTATATTTGATTATGTATGGATATATTTGAAATAGTATACATTGTCTTGATGTTTTTTCTGTAATGTAAATAAACTATTTATATCACACAATATAGTTTTTTCTTTCCCATGTATTTGTTATATATAATAAATACTCAGTGATGAGAAAAAATTGGCATTCTTAAATTTGCGGTATCTCATAACTGTAAATATAATCAAGCTGGTACAATCTGTACAGGTACCAGTATTTCATCTTTCCCCACATCTTGAGACAGAGCATTAGTTTATACAGGACTCAGTGGCTAGGTTTTGAGTGATTCCAAGATCAAGGGAAATGATGGTTATTGGAAAAGAGGAAAAATAATTTACCTTATATCGAGTGAGGATAAAATATTTCAGATCTTTGAATCATCTCTATTTCATCAACTTTCTTCCCTGGTCTTCCATTTTCATCTCCAGAGCTGAAAAATCTCTGGCATATAAATTAAATCAAAGAAGAAGGGGAGGGAAAGTGTTTTATAACTCATAAAAAAGAGGGAAAGAAGATATTAGTTTTTATTTGGAAAGCATTTTAGAATCTCACTGTTAAGTGCATATACCTGAAGGGTCGGGAACAAGTTCCGTACCAGGAATACACAGAGCACAAAATCTGTTCCATTTAGGTGAGTGGAATTAAGAACTTGCAGAAAAACATAATAACATCATTAAAAGTGAAACACCAGAATCATAGATTCTCAGAAGCACCTTGCTACATTTTATAGCATAGAGTTCTTTAAAAAGAAGTTAGAATCGCCACCAAATTCCTTATGAAGAGCTGTATGGATAACGCTAACCCATTATTTGAAGTGGAACTATGGTGATGATGATAGTTCATTAAAAAAAAAAGAGAGAAATACATTGTAACCATATTTAAATGCTGAGATAAGAAAGCAAATTAATCCCATAGCATCTAAAAGAATTCAGTGGGAAGTTGATAGGGATTCTTGAGCACATAAATAGGTAGGATTACTTTGGAAAGAAATAAAATATGAAAATTCTCAAAGAATGAGAGGTAAATAACAAATCAAATAATTGTTGTATTCTTGCTTTGTCCTCCCGACCTTTCTGTGGCTAATATAGTAAATCTAGAACTTTTTTTGCCTCCTTTCAGTGACCTCTGCATGTACTAAAAGGAACAACACTCCTGTGTCCAAAGGGAAAAAAAAAAAAAGACAAATACAAATATCAAACCAACACATTCTGGATATAAAATATTCAGTGAAAAATAAGTTTCCTGAAGTGATATTTATGATATTTATAAAAACATTTTAAAAGGTGACAATTTAAATAAAATTTAGGTCTCTGAAACACTTGGTTTTCTAGGTTGGTTGGCACTCTGAAAAGTGTGAATCTATGGGCATAACCATCACGCAAGTGTTTCCATAAATCAGTCTTATGCTACTTGTACAAAACCAACGCCATTTAAACTTGCACGTGGAGCTTTAGTTTGATTAATAAGTACAGAGATACATTAGCAGTGATCTCCTTTGTAAGACAGTAGTCAGTGGCAAACCCTTCCACCTCCAGGAAGGGCAACAATGCAACATTAAGGAACTTAGTCGTTTAAAAGAGACAGCAATTCCACCCACCTTTCCCTGTTTAAGAGTATGACGTGGCTGCTTTGCTAAATATTGGCATGCTAGCTTGCAGGATTTTTTATCAAAGAACCATAAACCTAAGTGTTGGAAAAGTCCATGGGGTTAATAGTACAGTGCATCCCTATTCACCTCCATGCTCACCTATCCCATAAAGGAAGTCCTTTTAAAAGTTATGTAGTGATCATAAATGAGCATATACTGTGTGCCAAGCACCATTCAAAGTCTTAGGGAAATACAAGTAAAATGGGATCTTTACTCTAACAGAACTCACAATCTAGTCCTGACAAATAATCATCCAGCCTCTACTCGCATATTTCTTATAACTGGGAATTTTATTCTTGATCACTTCTAATCTTGAGACATTATTTTTCCTTTCAGATTGAGTTGAAATTCACTTCTCTGTGATTTCTAACCATGACTTTTATTTTTCCTTTCTGGAGCAAAGGAATAATGACTTATGTATTTAAAAATATTAGAACAGGTATGATTTTTCTATTCACCCTGCAGCCCCTTTGCAAGTGCTTTCTTCTCCAGGTGAAACATCCTTAATGCTCTCACCTGGTCTTCACGTGATACAGTTTCCTCTTCCCCCTGGCATCTGCATCAGATTTCCTTGGAAAAATTCTACTTTGTCTACACATATCTTTAAGTGTAGAGCTCGGAATTGTATGGTTGTGGTTGGACCAGAAGAGAATATTGTTGAACTTGTAAAAAATCAAATTTAACTGAGAGCCATGATCTCTAAATTCAAGTGTCTACTTCGATCACAAATTTGTTGTGGAACCATGACCAAGTCATTTCACATCACCAGTCTTATTTTCCTTATTATTTTTTTATCTCCATAGTTTCAAGATTCTAGATATTCAGAAATCAGACACTACCCTTTCGTTGTTGCTACCCAAGACCACATTAACTATTTTGGCTGCTTGTTCTCAACTTAAGTTTAAAACTTTTTTTAATAAACTGCTATTAAGCCATGTCATTCACCCATTCACTCATTATACATTTATTTTCCATTATACATGTACCGAGGGCCACCAATTAGTAGCAGCAGCATACTAAGTTATGAGAATACAAAGATAAATAAGGCAGAATCCCTGCCCGAAAGGAGCTCACTATCAGATTGTCCTGGTTTGGTGGGAGATGAGGGGTAAATGAACAATTACAAAGAATGTCACAAAGGCAATGCTAATGGTCAGTGCAGAATGCTTGGGGACCCTCACTCCTCCTTGAGGAATCTCAAGACCAGGTAGATGTGTCTCTTCACAGTGAGATATACAAGATGACTTCCTCATTCTCTATACAGATTCTGACTTCTTGCTTCTGAGATTTTATCCACTTTCCTGGCTCCCTTTATACCCAGAGCAAATGCCAGCTTATCAGTGAAGCTTCCATGATTTCCTTGGCACTCTTCCCAATTCTGTTACAGCACTTTCCATGTTTTCCTTAATTGTCCACACAAGCCTGTCTTTCCCTTAGCCTGGGAGCAACAAGAAAACAGAAAATTAGCACCTTTCCAATTGTTTCCATTTATTCAACAATCATTTACTGGGTGCCTACACCATGCCGGACATTATTCTGGGAGCCTTACATAGTGATGAAGTAGATAACAGATTTCTGCTCTTGAGCTTACACACTAGCGAAGGAGACAGAAGAGAGGATTAATTAAACAATAGAGAAAAACAGAAACAAAGCTATAAAGTTGTGAGTTCTATTCAAAGAATTAACGATAGAATGAGGTGATTTGGGGTGGCTGGGTGGCGAGTGGTGATTGGATCCCTCCAAGGAGAATGTGGTACTTAAAACTTGACCTCTAAAGCAAGACAGAAATGGGTCCCAGTCTAAGTTCCACTTCACTAACTACTCAACCTCGGGCAGGTTGCCTAATTTTGGTATGCATCCTATTTAAAATGGAGGGAAAGTCGTCTTCCCATAGTCAATATCACTACTGTGAGAAGTAAGCAAGACAATCCGTGTCACACTTAAAATGACGACGTGCACAGAGTAAACTTTCAATATCCGGAATTTTTTTTCAGGGATATAATAACTATTTGTTGTATAAGGATTTAAGAAGAAGAAACCATATTTCACCAGTTGAGTGAAACGTAAAGGGAATCATATAGCTAGAGTTAGGAGGCATCAAGCTATCACACTTACTCAAAGGATTGTCTCTTGTGGAGACAAGAAATCTGGTTCTGGAAAAAATGAGGCAATACAGAGTTAAGAAACAATACAGCCCCTCTAATTTTTTTTCAACTGGGTTCACTGGCATCATGTCTGAACAAGAGGAGGGATCATTCTTTCATTTTAAAAGAGTTCTAGCCTGAAAAAGCACATACTGTTAAACCCCTTGTGTGTGTTTCCAGGCACAGGATGAGTGAGTCAATATTGCAGTGACTTTGCAGGGCTGAATTCTTTACTTTCATGAATCCTTGAGGAGAAGTCAGTGCAGACTATCAAAATATGACAGAGATTATCTCAGAGTCATATTAGACTCTCTGCTAATGTTTATCTTCAGATGCTATCTCCCTTCTCCAAAGTCATGTAGCACCTGTACCAACTGTTCCCGTTCCTCAATTAGAGTAGACATCACCGTTGTATAATTAATCATCTGGCTATCAATAACAAAAAGCTTTTCACTTAATTAATTGCTATCTTTATATGAGCGTTCACATGATACGAAGGACAAAGGGTTATATAAAGTAAGGGTACTGGTCTATAACTAACACGTAAGTATACAAATGAATATGGCCCTCTGCAGTCAGCATCAGGAAGGTTTGGGTGGGGTGCAGCCCAGCTGATCATCCTCAGACCTCCTTCCAGCCTCGCTCTGGACAAAAATCTACTTCAGAATTCCACCTACTCTGAGAATGTGACCTTCATTGATATCTATCTCCAGTCATACTAAATGAGTTATTTTAACTCAGGTTTTTCATTTACTTCTAACTTTCTAATTATTTTTCGTGATTTCTCTCACATCAGATAAGAACATGAGGAAATGATGCCTTCATTTTCCAAACCAAATTTGGCTCAGCACAAGAAGCTAATCGGCGTTAATGAGAAGTCCAAAATCAGGTGTGACGCAGGAGAGGCGATGGGAACGAGACCTGGTCCTCTGTTCCTAGGGCTTCCATTCCCATCCGTGAGCCTGTTGCTCTTCGTGACCCACAGGAGGCTTGGCCACACTGACCCCATGAGGCAGCCCATCTCCAGACCCACACATTCTGAAGGGTTTTTGAGAGGCCTCTATGCCCCTCTCCCTGTGAGGGTCGCTGCTTGCTGGGCTTTCTCCCCTTCTCCGTATCCTAACCACCTTTATCCTTCACTTGACGAAGCCTTCATCGTCTGTTACCGCCCTTCCCTGCTGCAATCCAGCTGAATTCTCCTCCATGGAGTGAAGGCTTGAAAACACAGGCCTTTTTAGGAGTCCAGCTATGAAAACAAAGCCCAGAATAATGTACCAAGTAGTCACCACAGTATACCAAGTTACAAAAACATGTATTACATAAATCACATTTAACTAAATTTAGGAAACACAGGCCAAAAACATAAAATAATGTACAGAGAGATAAACACCATGGCGTTTGCATATATCCTTTCAGATAATTTCTGTGAGATATGTGGAGGTTTTCAGAAAACAATAAAATAATTTTTAATAACCGGAATCCTCACTAAAAGATAAACTACAAAGTTTCACTGTCATGTACCCATAATTTATCAAACTATACACATATACTGTGTGGTTTTTGTGGAAGGTTTAATCCCTCTCCGTCATGAATCGGTGAGGTGCTCAGAGTTCAGCGGAGGATCTCAAAGTATCCCTTTGCATCTTTCTCTCTGTCTCCCCAGACCAGTAACTTCCACCCCCTCCCACGTGACTTGCTAGGGGCCCTTCCACTCTCACGGCTTTTAGAGCCCTTGCAAGGGGCTCAGCCTCGAGCCTGGCCCTGTGCAGAGTGGGCCCACAACGGATGGGGGCCAGATCCACAGTGTCTCCTTAATTGTCCCTCTGCTAACTTGACCTGCCTAGATCCCGAGATGCCTAAACGGTTCTACCCTCAGCTCAACATGAGAGTGTTCTGTTTCTCTTTGCACCCCAAAGAGGCCTTTGTCTGAGCCCTGAGCCAGGTCACCGCCACATACCCACAATGTACCTGTGCCCGTGCTGTCATCCCCAACAATTCGCACTAAAGAGTACTCAGCTCACAATGGTGCAAACGTCTGGGTCCTTCCCCAAACTGAGGCTCTTTCCCTGCCTTAATTGCTATGAGTAAGAAGCCATTCCTTGGCATTAATTGAGGCATTCAATTTCTTTCAGAACCAGGAGTTAGTATAAGTGGTGTAATGTTAAATAACAATAGCAATGACTAAGCTAAGAAATGTGCTTTTTTAACTTTTATTTACTCAAAAATGTATTATGTGACCCTTTCCAAAATACTTGAACCAACTTTCAAATTTGGACACAATATAAAACTGATTAAAAATACCGTACAAATGTTGCATTATTTCTATAAGGTACAAATAGCAGCAGGCAGTCACCGGAGCTGAAATTAGCTACTGTAAAAGCACAGAGAATTTGGCCTGATGACCTCGTCCAGTAAAGTCTATTCTTCTAACAAGTTCTGTTACATGTTGCTTCAAGGGGTGTCTTTACAATCCAAAGTTAAAAACACTGTGGTCATTGTGGTCCTTACTACTTACTTGACAAAATAATTCTTAGCTAGACGTGATTTCACCAGTTCATACCCATAAGCTCCAGACCAAAGACATGTCAAGCAAGACACCCTCAGAATGCAAACTGACAATATGAGAGGTAGGGAGAGAATAAAGCGAGCGAGAAAGAGCTAAGAGAGGAGCCAAGGGTCCCAGAAAGTGAGAGGAACTGAGACAGCAAATAATTGGATTAGGAGGATCGGGGTGGTTATGGGAAGAGGAATTTGAAGATGGTTCTTTCCAATGGTCCTTCAAGAAGCATGTCTACAGCAGGAAGCAGGGTTTCACGAGTAGGGAAAGGCAGCAAGAAAACAGGAAGCAGGAAGGTGACCACCCCCCCCCACCACCCCCGTTAGGCCTCTGGCCCTGGAGCCCTGGGGGGCCGATGTGCTGGCTGTCTGTGGGCGGTAGGTGAGGCTTGCCAGCCTGGCAGAATGAGGCCAAGGCACGGCTCACAGAATGATTTTTCAGGCCTCTGGGTGAGGAAGAGAATGTGTTTAAAATAAGAGTTTTGTCATGGGCATATTTTCTTCCTCACAATGCCCGACCTCAAGATATGCAGATTCGATTCTTTGTATTCTGCACAACCACCTCATCCAGGAGCACTTGATCCGCTCTCCAGACAGAGAAGAAAGGCACAGTCCCTCCCCTCCACCCAGAGGCCGGCCCTCCCTCTCGGGCTCTGGAGCAGGGGCCGCTGGATAGCATCGGATCTGGCTCCACTTGGGAAACAAAATCCTGGAGTCTCCAGGCGGCCCTGAGCAGCAGGCTAAAAAAGGAAGCGTACTAGCCCCTGCTTCCCGGAGACAAATCCATCTGCGGGCTGCCTGGGGAAACGTGGGTCTGAACGGCCAAGAAGAGCAAACCACTGCCAAGTATCGTTTGGGTTGGACAAGATGAGTAGCACAAGGAAAACGACCGCTCTGTACGTGGAGGTTAAGAAAGAAACGGGAAGGGGCCCCCGGGCTGCACCCCTCGGCCGCTCCGAGCGCACACGGCTCTGTCCTTGGACCAGGAGCAGGAGCCGGGCCACTGGCGGTGACGCTCACGCACCGGAGTCTAGTCAACAGCCGGCGACGGCAGCAACGTGCCCCCAGAGGCTCGGGGGAGCATCCACATAATAACAGCATATTTCCCTTTTAAATAAGATGTACATGAATGTTCACTGGCGCCCAATTAGAGTAATGCATGATTTACATACAATTAACTCTCCTGCTGCATTACAGGCACGCAGGGATTAAGGGAGAAAGGGCTTTTACTTGTAAACATTATAGGCTTCAACACGCAGCCTCCGTAGGAAATCTTTCTGGCCCGATAGCAGATGAAAACGAGGTGGGCATCTCTGGGCTTTACCCTACGTTCTCTCCCCTTCTGCCTGAGTCACCAGAGTCTGTATCTAGTCAGAGCGAAAGGATCCGAAGGACTCCTCTGAAATGGGAATGTGTCAACTGGAGCGCTTCGTCGCCAGGACCTCGCATTCAGAAGTCCTGCATCCAGTGCGGAGTTTAACCGTCTGGGGAAGGAATCTGCAAAGGGCGAGAGGAGGAGTCTCTCATTTTCCAGGCGCAGCAAAGAAAATGCTTTCTTCAAAGGGCGATCCAAAGCTGCTTTGACAACAAGATGATTAAAGGCTGCCTCTGCTCTCATCGTACATCTGTCACTTTTCTGCATTCCTTTTGGCCACAAACATGAACACAATTTTTCTCTGAATAAGACTTCAGATTGTACATTAACGGGAAATTAAAAGTGAAGTTCATTGCAGCCCACACCAGAAGACTTTTTCGCCCAAGCCTCAGCCGGACCTGCTGCCAGAAAACTGGAGTTGAAGAAAAGTCACCGAGTTGGCACAAGAAGAAGATGATTGAAGGATATGGGGACTGAGCCTTCATCGTTATCATCGGTTGGGAGTGGGGGGTGGCGGTGTGAAAATGAAAAGCAACACAAAAACAGCTCAAGGGGACCAAATGCCCACCGCCCTGGCTAACCATGAAAGATGGCAACTTCGTTTTGGCACACAGTCAACCTTCTTTTCGCCCAGTACTCAGAAGAGCTGGATACCATAGGAAAAGGCTTCGAAGGGGCAAAAGAGACACCAGATAACCTGTGACCTCCTGCAAAAATTCATGGAAGAGCAAGATCTTCGAACAGATTGCATTTGCAAACAAAGAACTGTAAACTGAAATTAAGCAAATTGGGTTTCATTTCCAAAAAATCGAAAAGTCAAGAAACACACTCCTAACTCAGTGCCTGAGTTCATTTCTTTAGCAATACCTGTAAACACTTTGCCTGGTAAACCAGCTACCTGCGTCATACCAAGAACTTTATGAAAAGGTCATTAACCCCAAATTGCATGTCATCTGTGGAAGCACGTGGTATACTCTACAAAATTATTTTACTTCATAAGTCATGCCTGTTTATTTGGCAGCAAAACATAAAGTAAAGAGACCTTCTTCAAGTCCTCACATCCAGGAAGGTGCCTGTGTGTGAGATTTTCAAAGACATCTCTGGAAAGGCTGGAAATAGTGTGCTGTCACCTGGTCTTGTGGAGAAAATTGGTCTAGTCATCTGTATTTTGCTTCCTTCTTTTCATCATTGCAAATTTTTCTGTCAGGATCTGAGGCATTAGAGAGATTAAGTTGTTGGTTTTTTCTTTCTTTGAAATCAAGGTCTTTCTGTTCTCTCGAGTTTCCATCTCCCAGGCACTCACCACTTCACATTATGCCCCATACTATAAGACATCCTCACTTTAAAATTCATGAATCAACCTTGAATTCTCCATCCTTTGATCCTTCATTGAGTTGTTGTTTCACAGTATCAAAAAGCCTCAAAAGCTAACTTGAATAGTGGCCGTATTCAAAGGAACACTGTGCCAGAATTGATCCTGAACACACAGAACCAAAACTTCTTCCATTTCAGACATAACCCCTTGTTGGACCTGATAGTAAGGAATAAAACTGTTCTTAAAGGACTGACTTTTTCTAACTATGTCAGAAGATTTTAAAAGAATTGATACTACGGTTTCCTGCTTGTGATAATGTATGATATACATAAAACTATCATTTATGACTAAGATAAAAACAAGACCTGGGGCACCAGGGTAGCTCAGTAGGTTAGGTGTCTGCCTTCAACTCAGGTCATGATCTTGGGGTCCTGGGATCGAGTCCTACATTGGGCTCCCTGCTCACCGGGGAGTCTGCTTCTCCCTCTCCCTCTGGCCCTCCCCCTGCTTATGCTCTCTCTCTCTCTTAAATAGATAAATAAAATCTTGAAAAAAAAAAACAGAAACAAGACCCACACGTACTAATTTCCTACTCATCTTTTATGGGAGAGGTATAGTTTTGGGCATTTTGTGAATATTATTTCACTTATTTCTTACAATAAGCCTCTAAGATATGCCATTATTATAAGTTTTATGATGAGATAACTGTAAAGTAACTTGTACAGGTGTAAATTATTTTGCCAAGGTCACAGTGCCAGGATGGACACTGTCGAAATTTGAATCCAGATTAACCCAAAATTCATTCTGTTCCACCATATCGTGCTATTTCCATTACTGTTTCATCCTAGCATGTCAGAGATTGTACATCTTTCAGGGTTACCTGTTGGCCAGCCAGATGCTCGTTCCAATAATGCTGCAATAATTAGTACATGTGGGTCTTGTTTCTTTTTTTTTTTTTAAGATTTTATTTATCTATTTAAGAGAGAGAGAGAGCATGAGCAGGGGGAGGGGCAGAGGGAGAGGGAGAAGCAGACTCCCCACTGAGCAGGGAGCCCAATGCAGGACTCGATCCCAGGACCCCAAGATCATGACCTGAATTGAAGGCAGACACCTAACCTACTGAGCCACCCAGGTGCCCCAGCAATTTTATAATTGCTTTTATAATTGCTTTATCATTGTTTTTATAATTGCTCCAATTATTTTGAAATTTTTACCAAAGTAATCCTCAGAGACAACTTATGAGTCACACCAGAATACGTGTTTCAACATATGAAAAGGATGTTGTCTTTAGGTTCCTGTCTTTCTTTCCTCTCACCCTCTCCTCCTATTCTCCCAATTTTGATGAACCCAGCTCTCCACATAGCTCTTTCTACCTAAAGTATAGGTGCCAGGAGAAAAAGCTGAACAAGATAATTTCAGATATCAGACATGAACTTGTTCATGTGTGTGTTTACTTGTTTCTCCATCTTTTTTCCATATCTAGCCTCTCCACCCATAAGCATGTTAAGCTAAATGATATCAAGAAGACTGTCTCATTTATATGACCTCAGTGCTTAGAACAGTTCTTGGAACATGGTAGCTACTCAATTAATACTTGTCGAATGAATGAAATTAAAGTCATCTCTGAGCTTCTGCCAATCTATGTGAAATACTGGCTACATAAGTCATGAACACAACTATGTTATTATGGCATAAATTGGCAGAAGTCAAATAATACAGGTTTGGACATCATTTGAAGGTTACTGGTCTCTGAAAGAGGCCTCAACTTCTCAAGTCTCAGCTTCTCAAGACAGAGAGGCTCCTAAAAGGCTCTTGGAGTCCTGTTCCTTTTCCCATCTCTTCCTTCCAAACCTCCATAGGCCATAGTAGCTTCCAGGCAGCACCCTGGTGGGTCAAAGTGTAGTGTGCGTAAATTGCAGTCATTACAATGTGTCAATGGCTCCCCAGTGGAGACCTTTAACTCACTGCTATGAGAGATTTCAAGGACATCTACTTTCGGAAAGGTTTAGGAGCATTAAATGCCTTTTGCAACCCAACAGGGTTTTGTTTTCTTTTGTTTTGTTTTGAACTCAGGTGAATCTGACATATATTGGGTGCATTTTATCTCACAATCAATTCAATTAGAAGCTGTTGGTTTAAGAATGATTTGTTGTTTCTGAAAGACACTGGAACTCTAAGATCCATCTGTAAAGTTGTTTTCTGCCTCGTCTCCCATTCTGTCCTTTCAGTACCTGGGACAAAGCAACGTTAACACCTGTGGCTATCCGGCCCGCCAAGTAAAGGTGCACAAAAAAGCTCACTAAGAAAATGAGGGAATGCTAAGTCATTCTTGGAATCTACAGATGCCATAGACATGCTCTTGTTTTATTTCTTATTAATATCACTTAGTTCTGATCTGATTTTAAAGAAGGGAAACTAGTTTAATGGCTCTGCGTGGCAGAGCTCAAAATGGCCTCAGAGTGAACTGCTATGTAGGATGAAACTGAAACACAATTCTAGGTGGGAATAGAGAAACAAGGGGCACCTAGTCTGATTTCATTTGTTTGAGACATGGGTCTTGATTCTATCATTAGCCATTCATGTGAAGGGATGCAAGTAGAAAAGAAAAATGTTAGCTACCGAAGAACAGTACTTCCAAAGCTACCGAGGTAGAAACTGTAAAATGAACCTGCTTTCCATGAGGTCAGCGGTAGATGAACAAGATGTATTCAGAATAAATTACCACCGGCAAGTCAAAGAGAGAGCACTCCTTGGTGAGGCAAGTGGGCACCTTTGGATTTTATCCACCTAACATTGTCATCTGGAAAATTGGAGAGTGGGGGGGGTGGAAAACTATTGTATGTGACTTAATCCTAAGGATCTATATTGCTATCCCTGCCTGTTTTAAAAATCGAAGTAAAAAGAACCTGCTTTGTTAATGGTTGGTAGAAATGATGAGTAGGAAGAAGGCACTGAATCTGTCAGACCCAAAATGTGTGTGCTAGAGAGAAAAATCTATAAGATACTATAGGAGATTAAACTGTTTTTAATTGCATACATTACTATTATGTGTTTTCACATTTATTATTAAAATTTGATTACTCTTTCCCTCCTTGGGATAAGAAAAGTAAACTGCATGTCCAGTGAGATTTAATTGGGTTGTATTTGTTATCTGGATTGGGTCCACTCAGATCTGTCCTGGGTCCAATGAACTATTCCAAGAGGAGGCTATAGGGACAGAACTATATTAGGAGCTACAAATTCAGTGCAAGGACAGCCTTAGATAACTATAAAGGGATTTACTGCAAAGACCTCCACGTCGAATACATGGGAACCAAGGCAAAATGTTAGCGATGCACTTTCAGTCTCTACATAGAGGCTTGCTCTAAAAACAAATTGCAAGGAGATCTATGAAGCTAAATTGCCTATGAATAATGCACACTGGATCCTTTTTTTTTTAAACAAACAGCACTACAGTTTTCCAGCTGGAAAACAATGAAACTCTAAAAATAAATAACTTCTAATTGATCATGGACATGTATAGTTTAACATTTCCTCGTGTTTTCCATTCTTGGTACCATTCTTGAGAAGTGGGGGGACCTGGGGGAAGGGGAAAGGAAGACCAAGTCTGCGAGCACAAATACCAGCTTGGGGAAGGTGATGTTTTGCACATTCTTTGAAAAATCTTGTCTGGACACCATGATGGCCACAGCTACTGTAGCCAAGGACTACACCACACTGGCATTTTGACAGCAGGGTACATTGGCAGTGAAGGAAAATCCTGAGTGAAGCACAATCTGCCTCATTTGATGCTGTATCATAATGAGTTGCATGTCCTAATCACTGTTTCAGGTGTGCTGTCGTCTAGGAAACAAAGAGACCTGAGGACTTAGAAAATAATAATCGAAGCTTCCCAAGTGGTGAGGGGGTGAGGCTAAGCATGTTGCTTAATGCCTTGGATAGTGTTTACATTTCCTAGGCGAGACATCCACTCTGTGAATTACCCTAGATACTCCCACATCAGACAATCAACTTCTAAGTTTGACTTTGAGTCTCTGAAGCCCTAAATAGTACATACCTGTTGAAACCAAGACTGCCTGCTGCCCTATGTCTCATTAAAGGCGCTCCGAGCAGCAGGATTACACTTGCTGACCATCCCGATGAATACTTGAAAGAGATGAAAAGAAACCAAGAAACTCTCCCTCAGGAATCTCTTTACCAAAACCTTTGTAGAGCTTTTAATGTCTTCTTCAGGATGGGACTAGAAAACTTTCCCCATGACTTATGGATCTCAATTTTATGAAATGTTGCTCAGATGATATAACTTAGATTGAAAGACATCCTCTATTCATTTAGGATTAAAATAGTACCTATTTAGTTCCTCCATCTTTGTTTCAAACTATGGTAAAAGACAGCGGTGTAGCCGGACACTTATTGGCAACATTATGATATTGTGTGTGTGTTTGTGCCTTTGCACGGCCTGCGCCCACATGTGTGTGACCAGCGAGGCCCCTTCACTGTTAAAATGATCAGTGGGCTCAAAATTACTATAAATGCCTTTTGAAGGTAACTTTCAAAAGTGACACACTCTTAAAATTGAATTGTTCAGATCTTTGAAAAATTAAAACAACAAATGAAGCTCAGGATGACAGTTCAATAGGAATGAGAAATAATTCATGTAGCGACAAAAGATTCAAGAAGGTTACCTCAGATTTTAACTATCCTAGCATTATTAATTTAATTTCCAGTCATTATGATAATACCAAGCATTTAGAATGCAGTTAGTGTTTATGTAGATGGAATCACTGCTTCTCAAAATTACAATTTGGAATTAATATGCTATTAAAAATGTCACTAGAAAGTGCTTTTATTATTCTGCCTGTAGAATAACTGTTCCCTGTTTCTTTTTATACACGAAATTTCAGAATTTATTTTTGATCGTCCTTAGATTTTGAAAACTGTAATGTTTCTGTTTAAGAATTCTCCTTACGCTGCATTAGTGCCATGTTCTTTGACAGCATAAAAAATATGCAAATATAGCCTTTTTAATGGTGATTTTCATTTTGTTACTGTCATTTAACTAAAAAACAACTGATGATGTTTCAACTTATCACTTACAACAGTGAAGTTACTGAATTGATATTTATGTTCAGAGCAGATGACACAGAAACAAATATGTTTGAAATACCATCTGCACCATGTTGATTTCTTCCTTAAAGGCACAATGGAGTTGTTGAAGTCTAGCCTTAGAGGGAAAATCAGACTCAGGGGCAGAGATGGCACATTCCTGTCCAAGAAAATGGGCAAATGAGGGTGGCTGGATTTGGAGATGGGCTGTGGAGAAGAGGGGCAGAAGGGGAACGTGAGAGTGTGAAGTCTGCAACTTCACAGGAATCTCTCCATTTTGGCAACAAGAGCTGTCCCTGCTTTCTGGCCCTCCATCTCCCAGACTGCCCCCTTGGCTCCGAGCCTCACTGCCTACCTCTCCTTGCAGCCTCTCCTCGGTATTACGCGGCATCTCCATCTGTTGCTGGTTGCCAACCTGCTGCTTAGGAAACCCCAGAATACTCTGCGCCGAATTACGTGGGAGTGGCACCTTTCACAGCTATTTGAACCGAGAGAAGCAGGCAGCTGGGTGGGAGGAAAGTGGGATAGAGAGCTTTGCTGGAGCAACATGTCCTGCCGAGCAGGACTGATGCTCAGAGGTGGGACTGCAGGCTTATCTCGGGAGTTGCTAGAAGATGCCATGTCCAAAGCGTTCTGTTATTCCAAGATGATGAGAAAATGAAAAGAACTCCTCTCGATGAGCCGGTGCATAGACTAGCAGCAGACTGAATGCAATTTGCCTCCTAACTTGACCGAGGTAAATGATGTTAGGCAACTCAGTAAACTCCACTATGCCTGACTTTCCCAATGCTGGGAAGAGCCACACCTGCTCTTCCTGGGGAGAAAAACGAGGCTTTTTTGGAAATCTCTCTACCCTCTTCCACACACACATTCTGCCCGGTTTATCTCCATTTATATATCCCATTAACAGGCAGTAGTAATTATAATAAGAGCTCACGTTAACTGGACACTCAGTCTTTGCCGTCATTGGCATCGAACCTTGCAAGCCCTTCAGAGCCACTCTGCACATGTCCGCACCCTACTCTGGGCCCCCTTTCTGTGGCCTGGGAGGCAGACCATTCTAGACTGCATCTTTAGGCTCCCTTGCCTTTCGCCTTCTGGATGGGTTCTGCTTATAGATACAAGTAACTGGCAGCAGATAAGTGGAAGGGAGAAAAATGAGGTCAGGGTATTATTCCCTTTTTTCCCTGTCACAGCAGGTCAGCTGTGTCCTGCTGTGAAAATCCTTAACCAGGAGCCACCCACTGTGGCTACAGATTCCTCCCCTTGCCCCTTAAAACCTCGGCATGAGGACGATTCCACTGCACCATCCCCTGTTCTTTCCATTAAATTTCCAACCACTTGACTCGGGTGTCCGTCTTTTCCCTACTGGGACCCTGAATGTTGCATGTGCATAGAATCCTCTCAACAACCCCATGAGGTAAGTACCCTTTTACAGGTGAGGAAACCATGACTTCAACTGGTTCAGAACTTGCACCAGTCCGTGTAACTAGTAAATACAATGACCAAAATGCAAATTCATTTTTCTAACTCTAATTCTATGTCCAATATTACCAAAATGATCAAGGCTGACTTCATAATAGTCTATTATTAAAGAAAGCAGTATTTATTTGAATTAAGCCATCTCTTGTCCTTATCACTGCAAAAACCCCAATCTCTTGCTTAGACTTACTGTAATTTTATAACATTAGGGAAAATCTACTTATTTATATAACAGAAGCCTGGGATGCCTGGGTGGTTCAGTTGCTTAAGCATCTGCATTTGACTCGGGTCATGATCCCAGAACCCTGGGATCAAGTCTCATATCTGACTCCTCGCTCAGCGGGAAGCCTGCTTCCCCCTCTGCCTGCCACTCCCCCTGCTTGAGCTCTCTCTCTGACAAATAAAAAATCAAATCTTTACAAAAAAAATTTTTTAAATATATAACAGAAGACTTACTTATGTAAGAAAATTTTTCTTATTTGTATAACAGAAAACAATTCAAATTAGCATAAAAAAGGAAAATTAATCTAAGGTTGTGGTGCGAAGCCTCAAATTGCCTCCATGATCCCCAATTCCTGGTATTTATGGCCTTGCCCAACCCCTTCCCCTTGAGCGTTGACTAGATTTATTAATTTCTAATGAGTAGACTATGGCAGAAGTGATGGGATGTTGCATCCAACACATAACATTATGTGTTATATCAGCACATTCGTAGCATTGTGCTAAAGGAATGTTCAGTAAGTGGTATTGTCTTTACATTTTCTAAATACCACATAGGTATCTTAAATTGTAAAAGTGAGTTCTGGAAACTAGAACTGGGCCTCAATATTTTGTGTGCACGAGAATATCATCTGAAGAAGTTGTTTGGGTGAAAGTCCTGAGCTCCAGAACTATAAATTCAGATTTGGTTGATCCAGGATGGACCTAGGACTTTAAGATAAGCAGCCCCAGGTAATTCTGACACAGGACATCTGCCTGCCTACACCCTGAAATAGAAAGTGAAGTAAACCCAAAATTTAAACCAGTCATTTCTCCACTGAATGAATACCGAACAAAACAAAAACAAAAACAAAGAACATACAAACAGAAAACCCCTCCTAATTCCTCTGAACCCAGTCATACCACCAGGCCATCCCATAGCCCAAAGGCATTCCTTCTGACCTGGAGGCTCGAAATGAGTGGAAAGGGGAGTCAGCCATAGGGTCAAACAAGCAAAGAAAACTCCAGGAAGGAGAAAAGGTCAGAATGAGCATAAGCACCCTCTAGCCTGGGTTTCTGAGCAACTTGATCCTAAGACCTGTGCAGCTCAGCAGTAGCTGAGGGAAAGTGTTCTAAACCCTAGTGAAATGAGAAAGAAAGACTGTTTTGTTTTAAGAAACAGTTTCTGTTGAGAATGTTTGGGAAATCAGCTCCTCGTAATAGCATCCTTTTATGGGTTTCAACTCCGCAGATTTGGTTGCTTTTAGAACGATGTTATCAAACAACTTCCCTTAAAACCCGCAGCCCCGTTGCCTTTGCTGTGTGTCAGGCACAATTTAACCTTCATTATGTTCTCAGCAGAGGTGTTTATATGAGACTCTGTGATCTCCATGCATTGCTTCCTATTTTTGTTCTTCTGTAGCCGCAAATACCAGGTGCTTTTTAGAAAGCCTGTGGTTAGTACCACGAACCTGTCTGTTTTACCCAAGCCCACCCCGAGGGTGATGGCTTTCAATGGCTGTGTAGGTTTTGAGGATGACAAAGTGGCAAAGCATGCTAAAACGGAGCTGATTGCACGGAGTGACACATGTGGGTTCAAGTGACCGGGCTTTCTGGCCAAGCATTCAAGGAAACTCAGGGATTCAGGTGGGAGGTGAAAGATAAGACAGAGATGTGGCCAGGAGCAGGGTCAGAGGCCAAGGGCTCCACACTGCGTAAATAGGCCACCAGAGGAAATGCGTATTCCTGTTCCGCTAGAGACAAAAAATGAACAAGTAATCATAGTCAGAAAGTCAAGGTCAATTACTGGAATAGGTGAAAAGGTAGCAAGGCAAAAAATAAAACGTTTCACACTAGTCAGCTGCTGGAGCCAAGGAGTCTTCAAGACAAAGGAATCCTGGTGGTCTTTCTGCTGAACTTGGCAATGTTGCCCCATGAGGTATCTGTGTTACGGACTTCCTCCAGAGCACTGATTTTTTTTTTTTTAAGGATTTTATTTATTTATTTCACAGAGGGAGAGAGATCACAAGGAGGCTGAGAGACAGGCAGAGAGAGAGAGGTGGGGGGGAAGCAGGCTCCCTGCTGAGCAGAGAGCCCAATGCGGGCCTGGATCCCAGGACCCTGAGATCATGACCTGAGCCGAAAGCAGAGGCTTTAACCCACTGAGCCACCCAGGCGCCCCCAGAGCGCTGATTAAACATNGATCATGACCTGAGCCGAAGGCAGAGGCTTTAACCCACTGAGCCACCCAGGCACCCCCAGAGTGCTGATTAAACATGCAGAATCGCTTGCCTCTACCAAGGTGTTCTACATGAGACTCTAAGAGAAGGGCTAAATTGCTTCCGTGTTCCCCTACTCTAGTTGGAGACCACTACGTAAGTGGCTTTTGCAATGGCCTTCATTCTACCCTCCCCCACTCTCCTATCTCATTTAATACAATTAGATGTCAGTGTCTTTATCACAGGACTCTCATCTAGTTCCTTTGAAATTTAAATCTCGCTGAATGGAGGTTCTCAAGGGCATACAGATTGTTCGCCAAATATTCTCATAGACCGAAAGGTACAGAACAAAATAATACAGGCCTAGGGTGTCATAGCGCCTAGGAANTCCCCCACTCTCCTATCTCATTTAATACAATTAGATGTCAGTGTCTTTATCACAGGACTCTCATCTAGTTCCTTTGAAATTTAAATCTCGCTGAATGGAGGTTCTCAAGGGCATACAGATTGTTCGCCAAATATTCTCATAGACCGAAAGGTACAGAACAAAATAATACAGGCCTAGGGTGTCATAGCGCCTAGGAAGAAAACATTCACTCACATTTCCAGAAAATATTATTTTTCTTAACTGAGTATGGAGGCCGTACCACATTAGTCTCTTGGATTAATGTAGCAACTTTACCCCCATGAGCTTTAAACGGTTCCATTAGGATATATGCGAAAGCAAGACAAGAAAAGTAAATAGAATCGTCCAAAGCAGGTACTGACGATTATTAGTAAAGGGAGGGATAGAATCCAGTTCTCTTAGCTCTCAGCACATAATCGGCGTATCCATTTAATACCAAGGGTGGACAATGGGGTAAAACAGTCGTGTCCCCTCCCCCGACCTTGCTTTCTGTCCGGTGAAAGGAAAGCGAGAACCGCAAGGAGACAGGTCACAAAAGAGCCTCCACCGTTCGCAGGGAGCTCGCCGCGCAGAGGAAAGCCGGGGATAAATACACACACGTGCGATGCAGGGCGGGAAAGAAGAGAAAGAAGGAGCAACCGCACTCCTCCCATCGATTGCTCTGCGAAGTGGTAAGATTCCCAAACCACTTGTACGGGGTTCCCAACTCCCGCACACAGGGTCGCCAGCCCCCCGGGGGCCCGGCGGTCACGCTGCTGCCCCTGAAGCCCGGGACAATGGCTGGGAACCACTGCCGACCCCCGCTTTCCTGCCTTTCGCACCCACCCCCCCAGGGGCCTGGCGGTCCACGAAGCTGTCCTCGGACACCCTGCCAGTGAGGGACTCTCATTCCTCAGCTTCTCCGAGGGCCGCGCGTGCCTTCAAGTTAAAGTCACCTTGCAAGTCTTACAATTCCGTCGTTCTTTAAGGAGTTCCTATTAAGTCTTAAATGCTTCAGAGATTAAAAGGGTATATTAACGTTATTGGAGACTTGAGATAAAATGCCATGCCTTGCAGGGTATCCTAGCACTTAATGAAAACATTTTCATCACATTCTGAGTCTATTATGCCAGATCGTCATTTCATAAGTTGTAAGATAATCTTATTTTAATTAGAGGAGATATACCAAGTATATTAGAGTAATACAGTTAAATGCATTCATCAACTTTCTTCTTGTCAGGTAAAATGGCTCCTTCAGAGTTTGTTGTACTGATGTGCTGCCACAGGTGAAAAAAACACCCTAAAAAAAAATATGTGTATGTATATATATATGTACATACATATATATACATACACATATGTATAGAAATTCCGGATGATTTGTAGAGCATTACAGGACTGTTTTTTAAGCCTATATAAGGCTGCACTATCCAATATGGCAGCCACTGTCACATGTGGCTACTGAGTACCCGAGGAATGGCCAGCTCAAACTGAAACTCGCCGTAATATGTAAAATATTTCAACAACGTGTATACTGACTACATGCTGTAATAATTATATTTTGGCTATTTGATCGAAATAAACCTCATTATTAAAATTAATCTCATCTGTTGCTTTTTAAACCTTTTTAAATATGGTTACCAGAAAATTTTAAGTTTTATATGTAATTCACGTTACCTTTCTCCTGGACACTGCTGCTCTGCATCACCTAAATAATATGTAAGTTCAAATCCTATTTATCTGTAGATATTATCCATGTTGTTAAATAATATACATAAACAATAAAATGACAAATGTCAAATTGGCTCCACCTCAATTCAAACCAAATTTCCAATTACCTTTCACCACTGTCCGGTTAAATAGGTTAAATAAAAGAATGGAGAAGCAAGTCTTAGCAGCAGTGTGAGGGAAATGCTAGCAATCAGGTGAATGGCTGTAGAAGAAAGTTGGAAAGCGCTTTCCAAAAGCAGGCACAGATCACCTGATCCTCGGGAGCGTCTTGTGATATGAAACCAGAATTATCTCGTGGGAGACCCACTCTTGAACGGCAATCACGCCTATGATCCAGACATTCAAGAGGAACAGAGAAATCTTCAAATTCCATCTTGTGGTTTTGTAATTCTTGCAAGAGAGGGGGAAGGAGAAAAGGTCCATGTTTGGACAGGAAAAGTTCTCAAAATAAACAAGCACCCCTAGAGACTGTGTTAAAACACCTTGTTGGAACACCAAGAAAAAAGTGAGCACCAATGCGAACAGACAACGCTTAAACAAAAGCCACTTGGGCAAGCTGGTAACATAAAAGGACCAAACAAATATTTTTAAATGTAAAACTTGTTACTCTCGAAGAAAAGGAATGTAGAGCAGGTCAGAGGCAAAGTAAAAACAAATGGTCCGTGAAAAAAGCAGTTAGAGAAACTGCAAAGCAGAAATGCAAACCCTGTAGATACAACAGCTAGAAGAGGTGAAGGTCACTCGGGGATGAAAAAGCGATGAGGGAGAATCAGTGAATTATTTGGCTCAGTTTGTAATGAAGAAAACTTTAGAAATCTCACTTCCATCTTGCTTTTGGTTTAAAAAAAAGAAGAAGAAAGAAAGAAAAGAAAAGAAAAAAGAAAAGCCCCAAATGGAGTCATTTCCCCACCCCCCAACCCCATGAAAGCTATTGGCGACTTAATTACAATTTCAACCTGTCCCAGGAATGTGACCTTCTAACAGTCAGTCTGAAAGTTCCTGCTCAGCACTAGTGAAGTCATCTGCATGATAAAAATCCCTGCAGGTCCCCTCACCCCAAAAAGATAATGTCCTGGCCTAAAACAATTCTTTCTTTTCTTTTGCTAATAATTTCTTGCCCCACCTGCTTTCCAATAAAAACTTGCATTTTGTACAGCTCCTCTGAGTATCTCTCTACTAGCCACACGGGATGCCACATGCAGTTTCATGAATCACTTAATAAACCAATTAGATCTTCAGCTTTACTCGGTTGAATTCTGTTTTTTAACACTTTGAAGCAGACAAGTCAGAGGTATTAGAACAAACAGTGGGAAACAGAATTTTCCTAGACTTAAGTTAAAAACCAAATGTAAATAAATCACCAGGACCAGACGGCATCCACCCAAGACTTTGAAAGGAACTCAAGGGTGAAATAAGCAACTGTTGGCCAAAGCATAAAACCTGTTGTTATTAACTACCCCTATAGGAGAAGAATGGCAGCTCGCCAGCAGGACTCACGCTCACAGCGGGGACTCCAAGGGAGGTTCTGGAAATAAGCCTCTCAGTTTGATTTCTATATTTGATAAGGTGATAGCTTCTACATAAACTTGAAAAAAGCAATAACTAAAGGAGCTATGGTTTATAGGAGTTGGCTAGTCATCTAGGACCAATGTGTTTCAGGTGAGTTGTGAACCTTGAACCAGATGCGAAGAATTCTCAAAATTTTGTTGAGCTTATTTTTAAAGACTGTTTATCTGTTGGAAATCAGACTAAGTGTTTATGAATAAAATTATATAATATTTAGGATTTGCTTTGAAATACCCCAAAAGACGGCACCTGGGTGGCTCATTCGATTAAGCGTCTGCCTTAGGTTCAGGTCATGATCCCAGGGTCCTGGGATCCAGCCCCACAGGGCTCCCTGCTCAGTGGGGAGTCTACTTCTCCCTCTCCCTCTACCCCTCCCCCCGCTCAAAATCTCTCCCACGCACACATGCTCTCTCTTTCTCTCAAATAAATAAAATCTTTTAAAAAAACTATGCCAAAAAGAAGAAGTTAGGAAAAAGAACAGATGTTAACAAGAAAGAAAGCAGACTGTTAGACTGTTGATAAAATGCACCCGCAGTGGTTTATTTTCCTTTTCTTTCTGCTTTTGTGTGTTTGAAAATCTCTATAATAAAGCTAAAAATAGGTCAAGGAAAGAACATAGGAACATATAAGCCCAAGTCCAAAGACAAACCAAAGAATACTGTTCATTTAAACTTTCGAATACGCTTTGACTAAGTTCCATACTTATTTGCACACGAGCACACACACATGCATACACACACACACAAAGTGGGTTTTGGGGTTTTTTTCAGTTGTAATGAGAGTTTTTCACAACAAGAGGGAATCGCCCTACAGGTAAGGGCAAAGAGGAAGGTTACTGGGAATTTCTCTGGATGATAAAGTGATACTAGTGGTATCCCTGATGAACCAGTTTTATATAGAATCCTAAAAAAAAAAATAAAAATAAAAAATAAAAATAAAGGACCAAATGAAGAAACCAAGTTTGTAAGTGATATGAAATTGATCTCTGCAGTGAGCTATCCACACTTATAGGGAGAAATAAGTAAATAAATACCCAAACAAGCAAATAAGAACCTTCCAAGTCTGCCTAGATAGAAAAGTGGTAGATGATCTTTAATGTGTACCAATATTAAAAGATAAACTTTAGAAAATGGTAATATAGAATATATGTGTATAAGATATGAGATCTTACCAGTTACTAAAATTCTAGAAAATTGTTTTACTAGTCTTCCTAAAATCAGCTTATTTTGTTTCTATTACTCTAGAGAAACACAATGCTGAAGACTCCTGGAAATGTTTCAGAAATAAAACATTTTCAAGCCTAGACATGTCTAAGGCAGCCAAGTGTCTGCCTTTTCTGGTCACCACATGTCAATGACAATATGACCAAACTCAATGAAGTTTAGAGAACAGCATCAAGAATCAGTAAGGGAGTTGAATAGACTGTCTACTAATAGATTTAAACAGTTAAAACTTCTTGGCTTAGAACCACAAACCCTGAGTGATACTGTATGATCAATGTTTATTGAATAAAAAGCATATAAATAGACTGATGAGGACATCATTCACCGATGGAAGGAACTAAGGGCTACTCCTTGAAATGCTAAAGCTTTAGCTCTTAAATAAAACTTTTAAGATATTATACACTGAGAACAAACTTCAAAAATATACTACCCCCAAGAATGGATTGAAACAAAAAATATAAAGGGATTGAAAGAAACTTTAAATTTGTGTCCAGTTCACTGAGTAGAAGTGATGGATATTTAGGGGAAAAAAAATCTACATTTTTTTTTTCAAAAAAGGAAGAAACTAAGAAGGGCAAAAAAAAAAAAAGGACTACAATATTTTTTGGTCCTCCTCTCAGTGTGGAATAGTAGTAGCCTATATGGACAATAATACGAGTTTTACTGGATTGACTTCATCTTTAATGTATTGGTGTTACTTTTCACCTATTATAATTAAAAATTAATTGTAATGATACAAACATTTCAGTTACATGATTCAATTTTATAAAGCATAACTTTATTAGTTATGAAGATACAATATACTACAGCTCATATAACAGAAAGAGGCCCAGTAAAAGCCCCAAATATTTATATTATGATTTGTCATTATACTATTTTTACACAAACAGTTTAATTCACCAATGATTAGAAAATTAGTAAATTATTTTCTTTGGTTTTTCCTTAAAAGCCATATTTTATATATTTATATTTTAGTTTTTATTTTATAAATACTCGTTAGCTAAATTTTTTACTATCCTAAAAGAGATAATATTCTTAAAAGAAATTCGTTTTTCAATGTGTTACTCATGTCATAGTCTTTTAAATCCAAACACTGAAAATAAATGGTTAACTCATTTTATTAAATACCCAAGAATGTTTTTTTCCAGTCAGGGAAGCCTATGTAAAATAGAGATAAAATGACAGTAGGATTGCTGTGCATGAAGATACTTGCTTATTTGATCTTTCCCAAAACTATTGCAATGCTTTTCAATCTTGTCGTAATCTGTACTAAAAAATCAACTAATCATCACATTCCACGAGTGAACATTTTCATGCTACTTATCTAAAAATGTAACATCATTTCTTCATCTCTCAGTTCTGCCTGTTCATAGGTTTATCATGTTCTAGATACCTAACATTTTTACTGGTTAATTTATAAGTTATAAAGCCAAAAGTGATGTTAGAGTGAAATTTCCTGTCCATCTCTTGCAGAGGATGGTGATGATGGTTTCATTTATCACCTCACACGAAGCGAGTGATGTCTGGTGCCCAGGGCAACCACACACTTGTCCACCTTGTCACAATGTCCCTGACCCAACTTCCACTCAATCTCTACATTATCTGGTAGATGCTAGGTAAATAGCAAAAATATGAAACCCTCATCATTATGACCAATATTAACCCTTGCCTAATAACCTTTGCCTGCTTGGGGTTCTAAGAAGAAAATTATTCAGTTACAACAGCTAATCAGCTAAAATATTAATAATGGTGCTCTTTGGTTAATGGTTTTATTGGTAATATTCATTTCCTTCTTTATTTTGTTAAATTTTCTAATTGTCCTTAATACAGATTAATTGATTTATAATCAGGAAAAGCATTAAGAGGGTTTTAAAATAGGTTTCACAATTTTCCACTTATATATTTATATAATGGGAAGGAATATTTCGAGTCAACAATATCTCACTGGCAAACAAGTTTTCAGAACTGCAGTCCTACATAACGACGTCTCATTTTCTCTGAAATAGCAAATGCACTTGATTTTCATCCCTGTAAAAGTTGTGAATCAAAGCCTTTTATAAGGAAAACAAACTAAAATGATTTATGGGGCTCCATTTTAATTTTTGATGAGGGCACATCATCCCTGTTTACCATCCCAACGTCTGTGAGAAACAGACCAAAAAATGGGCTCACCTATGACAGCATACGGAGGGCGCCAGTCAGCTTCTATCTGAGGGCCTCCTCTGTGTGCTGGACCCTGAGAGGGGTTTTAAAATTTTGGAGTAAAAGGGCACAAACTCTCAAAACAGGACTTTGAGAATTCTCAGGGTCTACATACAAACATCTCTTTTTTTTCTTAGCCAGGGAAACGAAGTGGGAATTTCACTTTACCTCATTCACTTAAGGAATCTCAATCAGTTGTTCCCCAAATAGCAAAGTACAGACTCAGCAAAATGACCCAAGAATTATATCACACATTGTTTATGGCTGAGTGAGCTTACAGAGTGCGGGTATATGCTGAGCACACAGCTATTTGTCATAAAGCCATCAATCAAATTCAGTTGATAATAGAAATCCCTAAATAAATGAATTATAGAAATCAATGAGTCTGCTATTCTTTCAGAGTTTAAAATCATTGAAAAATTTACCCTGGATTTAGAAGGCAATTAAATAGTGGGGCATCAATATTCTCTTATTCACTTCACAGCTCTTTCAGGCCTAACTGCTCTGTTTATCAAAGACCCAAAGAGACTGCTAAAGACAGACTCCACTGGGGTTCTCCCAGGAATAAGGAGAAGGAAGGCAGTAGTCAAGTTGTTGCCTATTCTGTGAGCTCCTAATTACAAAATAAGTGAAGGTTCTTGGGCCCCATCCAATCACACCTGCCAACCTAGGCCCGGATATCACTTCCTCTTGCCTATTCTCTCAGTTATGGGGCCCAAGGGAGAAGAAAGGAAACCCCATAGCCGATCAAACACTCATGTTAGTGTAAGTTTAACTTCACTCCCCTCTCCCCACAGGTTAGGGTTAGTACTAAGAGCGACTGATGTTTTGAATCACCTCTTTCTACTCTGTCCCATTAGAAAGCATTACCAATGCCAAGAAGTCCCAGGTACAGTAAAGGGAGAGAAAGGAAAGGCACAGATAATAATAGATTTAATAATATGCACCCAGGAGAGTTGGTTCCGCATGTCTGTGGGTATGAAGCATAGACTGGCGAATGCAGCCCAATGCTGGGTGAAAGGGTAGCCTCTGTACGGACAGAACAATAAAGCTTCCTTTCTTTCATTCTTAACAATCCTGGTGCGGCAGCTCCCCCACTTACCAGCAGGGTGGCAATGTGTAAAGACTGCCTACTACGTGCCTGGCACTGTGTTAGGCATCAGAAACACAAACAGGAACAAATGATGGGTCCTCTCCCAAAGAAGCGCCCGGACGATGGGGAGGAAAGTCATCGAAAGCAATCATTGCCATGAAATGCGTGATATCGCATCAGACACAAGCAGAAGAACAGAGTTATTAACTATTTTCAGGGACAGATAGGGGCCCAGAGAGAGCTCACGGGAGGTGACAATCTGAGTGTTAGCAGCGGAGACGTCTTTGAAGAATAAAAGAAATGTTCCCAACAAACAAGGAACGAAGGGCAATTCACATAAAGGTCGTAGTGTGTGCAAAGGTACAGAGGACGGAATAGCCTGGTGTTTGCGGACCTGTGAATAATTTGGCGTGCTTGGAATGAAAAGTCAGCCATAGTAAGAGCCTCTGTCCTTTATGTGTGTATCCATCCATCCCTCCTCTAATTGGCGTCTATAGACTGAGAAGAGTCAGTTCGGGTTGTACGGTTTTAGTCCATATTGAAGCTCTGATTATCACTCCATATTCCCGAGTGACAGTCTTTCCTGGTCATTAACAGCCATGTTGCACAACTGAACTTCTAGCTGTGCTCCATTGTAACCTCTGCTCACCTTGCTTGCAAACACTTCAAAAGAAAACTGACACTGAGAGAGCCAATGCCTTTTTATGGAAATGTAATTACTAACAGGGCTTTGTTGCTAAAAATACAAATTAAGTTCTTTCTTCCCTCCCTTATCCCTATCCATCATCCTCCCCCCAACCTCCAGTCAAAGATGCATTCTTAGTATGCACCAAAACTTCAGTTTTGTCTTTTTGAATACCCTTTGATTATAGGGATTTTGTTGTATTTATAACTGTTCCTAGGTGGCTGGCAGAGGGGCTTGCCTACGAATGATTGATGAGCAGAACAATCAATCAATCAATTCATCTGATTCCTGCATTGAAGGCAAGTGTGGAAGCGGTGCCATATAGAGCCAGCCAATTGAAACAAAGGAAAATATTGTCCACTGTCTGCAATTTTAATGATATAAGAAAATAAGATATATGAGAGATCATAGACATTTGTCTTTGCATAAATCCTGCATAAAAATAAAATAATGCCAGGTAATACCAGTCATGACATCTTGGCTGCAAGAAATGGAAAGTTTAAGGCACTTAGGTGGCTCAGTCAGCCAAGCATCTGACTCTTGGTTTCTTCTCAGGTCATGACCTCAGGGCTGTGGGATCGAGCCCCCATCCGGCTCTGTGCTCAGTGTGGAGTCTGTTTATCCCTCCCCCTCTACTCCTGCCCCCAATTGTTCTCTTTCTCTCTCACTCTCAAATAAGTAAATAAATAAAATCTTTA
Organism: Ailurus styani; assembly: GCA_002007465.1. NCBI lineage: Eukaryota > Metazoa > Chordata > Mammalia > Carnivora > Ailuridae > Ailurus > Ailurus styani. The sequence continues at coordinate 11,055,392 of LNAC01000004.1, read as the reverse complement.
AAAAATGGAAATTTTATTGTGTAAATAATAAGGAAAACGTATGCTCTCACATAAGAAGAATCCCAAAGTTCCAGGGTTAATTAGTTCAGTGGTTCAACATCGACATCTTTTTTACCTGCTATCTTCAAGTGTTTATTCCTATTTGCCTCCTTTGTGTTTTTAATCTGGTACAGTGCCTTCAAACATCACACAATCACATAATATCCAAATGCCAGAGTGAGAAATTAGGGCATATCTTTTTCTTATATTTTCCTCATATCTCTTTGGCCAGAATTATATCACATGCCCTAAGCCAAAGGCAGGCAAAGGGACAGAAATTACTGTGATTGGCTCAGCTGAAGGCTTATCAAGATCCACCTTTCTGAGAGGGCTGGTGGGGGACACCCAGTTTCCTGCAGGAAATGAAAGAACGCAGGGTTCTGAAGCAAGAAATTAGGGTGGGGAAGCACAAGAAGGATTTGTTGATAAATAAACAGCCGGTAGTATCTACAATAGTCAATGATCTATCTAACTTCATTTTGTTGTGCTCATTCAACTTCCAAATGTTCAAATAAACAACGGGTCAACCGTATTTTCCACAAAATAGGCACAACTGTATTTACTCTTAAGAGAGAAGAAACAAATAAATAACACTTCAACAACAACAACAAAATAAGCAAATGAAGGAAAGTAAAATAAGAAGATCATAAAACATTTTTAAGCACCCTAATCGTTCTGTGTGGAAAAATATGTTCAACTCTTGTGGACTGTCTTTCCAAAATGAATATTAAATTTTCAGTGCTACATCCATTGCAGTAAGTCAAAGTTCCTCCCTGTAATTCTCCTGTTGACAGTAAAGATTGAAAAGTGATCTTATTTAATACAAGAGACAACAGGCTAAAATAAAAACAACCAGAGACTGAACTTACCAGCTACAGCTCTTATAATTACATTTGCTATGTCTGCAATCTTTTACCCAGAAATTCGCAGGTTTTCACCAAGTCTTTGAGGATAATGCTAATTAATTTGTTAATTTATTCAAAAGTTATTTTGGTGGACAGAATAATTTAGCTCTAACCACAAGTTAATACAGTTTTAAGGAACCTTTCTGAAATTCAGTGCCTGTCACACATTCAGTGTTAATACCGTGTTGCAATATTTAAAAGTTTATTAACATAAAGTATTTCAAGCTATACATTTTTAAATTAATCTCAACCTAAATTGAAGATTATACCCATTAAGCATACCTTTAAGAGGTGAATATTGGGCATAAGTAATCACCACTGGTTGCCTAGCAACCCTGGTACCAGCACTTAACAGTAAGTTTATCCTAAACATTAATGCAAAATCAGCGATGAATATACATCCCCTTCAAGTCTGTTTACTAGAAAAATGCATTTTTTGCTGCTGTTAATGATTCTGTGGTTTACAGTGGTGGGGAGTTGGATTTCGGTGTAAGGGCTGAGAAGGGGCGTCTCGGTCATTAAGCTGTCATCCGCTCTCAACAAGCTGTCCCAGGAATGATGCCCAGTTATGAAAGCAATGATGCCAATCACGGTCATCACAACTGAAGTGAAATTAATATCAGATGAATATCTCACACCATTTTTTTAAAGCCACGTGGCGTGTACACCCTGCTTCCCTACATCCTAATTTCCAAGAAGAAGAGAAGGTTAGGTTATGAGCGCCTTGGGGCGCTCTCAAGGCTATCCCATTCTTAAAAACGCCCGAGGTAGGCCCACAGTCAAAAAACCGTCGTCCCTCATCCCATGCTCGCCCCGCTCCAGTAACCCTGTAACAAACCCCCTTCCCGATTCTGCGTACGGTCCTGTGCGGGGCGGCGCCGGCCGGAGTCCCCGGGCCCCGCGAGCCTGGCTGCCGCTCTGCCGGCTGGGTTGGGCCCCCCGCTCCTCCGGGCTCCCCAAGCTGGCCGGCTAAGATGCTAATAGAATGCATTAGCCTGGGCTTTGACAGACGGTTAAAACCGGACTCGGCCACTGCACGGCCGTTATGCCGTTTCGGGCGGCGCGGCTAATTCCGAGGCGATGATAACAGGGTTTGCAATCAGGGACCATTAGTGTGGCGGGCAGCGGCGCGGCCCCGCGGCCCAGGCGGGCGGGACTGCCAGCAACCCCGATCTGATTCCTGGCACTTCCCGGCCGGCTTGGCAAAAAAAAGGACGCAGTGAGATGCACTGCGATACCAGGCACTGGGACTGGTCTTTGAGGTAATTATTCTCTGGGGTGAGGAGGGACACGCCGAGAAAGCTTTCAGGGACAGGCAGTGGGCCCCCGTGGGACCCGGTTCCCAGTATGGCAAGACACTCCCCGGAGCGAGCTTCTCCCCACTCAGGAGACTGGGGTACGGAACAGGCTGCCAAGACGGAGCCTCGAAAGGGTCCTGGAAAGGGCCCGGGAAAGGAAAGAAAGCTGAGGACAGACAGAAGCAAGAAAGAGAGATTGCCAGAGCCAGGCAAGGGAGTGGGATTAAGTGTGGGGGTTCAGCATCTCTGGTAGCGACAGTGATAACTTCAGAGGCTTTCCTCGATCAATCTGTACATTCACCACACTCGGGGGAAGATGGACGGGGACAAGGCGAGGGACATATCAGAAGCCCCAAGAGTAGTAAAATCCCTTAAGACGTTGGCGGAAAATAGATAAGCCTTTGGCATTTCCCCTTCGGGGCTCTTGGCTCTGTCAGGTTGAGGACCTGAGTGAAATGATTAAGAGAGCACTTTCTGGAAGTTCAAGCCTCTAAGCCTCTGCATATAATCAGGCTCACCAGGCAATTCTTTATGTAGGAGCAGGCCCAAGGCTAACGTTGAACCAGAAATGAATCATTTCTCATTCTGCAGTGACTACTACTTCTTCTGCATCAAATCAGAGGTTGCTGGCTAAACCAACTGGGAAGCACACATGTTACAAACCAGGAGAATGACTCCGTGGGCCCAAGTGTAGGGCCTTCACATTTTTTGATCTTTCCAAGAGAAAACAACCCCAGCTGCAGGTAAATACCACACCAGGATTGACAGTTGAGAGCATGGACAAATCAGGTCACCTTTGCCCTGCTTAGTTTAAGGAGTGGAAACCAGGATATAATATTTGACCTTACACACACACACACACACACACACACACACACACACACACACACGTTGTGGTTCCAGAGAAGCTGCGTGTTTCAGTGGTGCACTTTTGATTTGTGATTTCTGCATCTACCCAAACCTACCCTGTATGTTTATCAACTATTCCTCTTACTCTCCGATGATCTCCCTGGGCCCTTTCTCTATTCTTTTTAGACTTATTATTATGTAGATTTATTATTATCTATATTTAGGGTTATTATTAGCAGTGGTATGCCATTCATTCCTGCAACTTCAACTATCAACCCTATGTAGAATCGACTATCAGACTCTCAACCTCTTTCTAAAACTCATCTGTGGACCCCAGGCCCACATTGTCCTTCACCTTTTGGAGGGTACAGATGATGTACACAAAGATGGCAAGTGATAAACTTTGACACTCAACACCAGCTCAAATTACACTTGTCTAAAACTCTTCTTCCTATGCTCCCATTTCCATGAATGACATCATTATCTCTTCATTCACCGGCTTAAAACATGGGAATCATCTTCTCTTTCCTCTTTTTTCCCACACCCAATTTGACCCAAATGACATTGATTAACTCTCTCTTATCTCTTGCACTGACCTCTGACTGTCATCCCCATCATGCTTTTCTAATTTAGGGGCCATATTATGAATTAAACTGTACTTTTTGGGTAAAAATGCTGACAAAATCACTGGAATATTATTTCATTAGGAAAATACATTCTATATACTTACTAACTAACCAACTTCAACTCATTCCTGACTCTGAGTACAGTACCCTAAATTTATATCCAGTCAGTTCCAAGCTTGTGACTCTATCTTCATTTCTCTTATATTTGATACCTCAGGGTAGAGTCCAGCTGGTGTCCTAATTTCTGGCCTCAAGCCTTTCACTTGGAGCATAGTAAGAGTCTCCTAATCAGTCTTTGTTACATACATTGCTACAAAGTTAATTTTTGAAAACATGAAATCTAATCATGACATACCCTTACTCAAAAACTTCTATCATGTTTTTATCTCAAGAATGGTTAACCTGGCAACAAAGGCTCTTTGTGCTATAGCTGGGTCCTATTTTTCCAATTTTCCCCTCCTTCCATACTTATTCTAATATTCCAACCATTCAACGTTGCTTTTTCTTGTCAAACAAGGTCTATACTTCTCAGAACCACCACTCTGGAGTAGAATACACTAATATCCCAACTTCAGATTTTTCTGTCACACCCTATCCAATCTCTAGATGGTTCAAATCCTATATTCTTCAGGAGGTCTTACCAGTATCTTCCCCTATCAAGTAAACTACTAACTCAACCACCCTGTAAATAAATGTTAACTTAGCATTCATTTTTGCCAGTGTTCTTTCTTTGAAAGTAAGATAGCAGGGTTTGTGTCTGAGATCCTTTTGTGAAACATTCCACATGTATGTTACAGGTGTGTAGTTATAATTCTTCCCTATGATATAACTGAAAAGTGAATATCTTCATGACTAGGTTAATAACAAATTCATATACCTGGGAGACATGACTTGTATAGCTGATGAACTCCCATGTTCTCCAAAGGGATTCTCTGTACGGTTCTATCACATGCCCTTCATGTCTATCGAAACCATCTTGAGGTAGAGATTAGTTTGAAAAGTGACACTCTCCCCATGTGCCTCTCTCCTGACCCCTCCTCTCTGATTGTAAAGAAATTCCTGGTGCTTTCCTTGATTTTCTTCAGCTGATATTTACAGGACTCCCAGATCATCAAAGACATTCATTCAGTTAGAAATAATAATTTACAACTACAAGAGACTGGGAGGGGCATATATTTTTTTTGGTTGATAGTGAGATATAAATCAAATTTACTATGAAGTGAACCCCCTCCTTAGATTTCTAATATGCCTCCTGGAGAGGATGGGAAATAGCCTCTACTGAGAACTGCTACCATCATGAGCACTGTTACTGATTTTAGTACATCATGTCACTTGGGTCTTTTGAGGAAGAAAAAAATCTTTTTAGAACCTCTGGTTTAGGTCATGCTGATGGTCACATTTGCCATATCACAAGGTTGCTATGATAACAAATATGAAAATGCTTTACTAGAAAAAACAAACTCTAAATGTCACATTTTAGGATACCTAAATAGGTCCATCCTCACAGGATGGAATAATGTGTTGTTGATAATCTGTCATTTTGTCTCTGTCACCATAGACTCAGTGACGTGGCTCTTCTTTCAGATTTTACTTACTTAACACAAAGTTGAACTGAGTCATGTAAGCGGGGGGCTGGAGGGGGGACGGTAAGAATTATTAAATCTGGCTCCAATTTCTGAATCTGTCACGTCAACTGGTTGTTTTCATATCTCCACTTTACCCTAAGCTTTGTGGTCTTTTTGTTAGAGAAGCCGAGACCCACAGTCACACAGAACATAATAAGAATCATAGAATTTTCTCGCTGGAGGACACGTAGAGATCATAATTGAGAGGGAAGTTGATTTAAGAATTACAGTTTTATTTTTCCCCTTCGTGGGTTAAATGACCAGTACAATCTGCTCCGGATTGTAGTGTCCCTTCCTAAGAGTCAATTAGCTGTATCTTCTAAAGAAGGAAATTCCTTCCTCTTTGCATGTATTTTAAGTGGTAGTTACCGGTACCTTTTCGAGTGTTTTCTTTGTCTCCTGCTGCTGTCCTGCCAGACACGCAGTCTGGCATCCAACTTCCCGATGAACATTCTGATTACAATATGCCCCCTTTTCCAAATGGTCTTGGGATGAAGGGAAATAAGCAGGCATGTAAAGAAATACCATAATGAACAACCTCGATGACACAGGGGAAATTATTATGATGAGAGAATATGTCCTTATGCATTCCTTGACAAAATCTTCAGAAAAGCAAACGTATCCTTTAAGTGTAGTTTTAGCGCCAAGTAAAACACAGTTGGCACGAGGATGATAAAATCAAAATTACAAAAGGAAAGAGAATCAGAAGGTGTGAATTCTAATCCCAACTCTACGTGTATACACAACCGTGTGCACAGCAGATGGTCTAGGTGGAAGTAATTTGGAAATTGTAAGAAAAAAAAATTAAAGAGCATGCAGCACAAAGGAATTTGTAACCACCCTTACGGTACACGTCCGATTATTATCTGCCTTATCTGCTTGTAAACCCATGGATGTCAGCAACCTATTTTTTTGTACCTTTTTTTTTTTTGAGGAGGGCAGGATCAATGATCTTACATAACATCTTGTACGTAAGAGAAGCATAATAGATGTGTGTTGAAGAATACATGAATAAAGAGTACAAGAATCATAGAACGATTAGGTTATTGAATAGTACGTTAAAGGAAAGGGGAGGGACCAAAGCCACACGCGGACCATAAACACCCTAGTAGGTTAGAGTAGTTGAACAGTATTCTAATGTGACTCACAAAACCCTTTTTTTTTCTTCTTAGCACATAAGAGACTATTAATCTAAGGTGTTTCTTTGCCTGCTTCTGGAGGAATAACATTTCAAAAAACTGTCACCTTTCAGATTTTCTTTTCAGATAGGGGCAAGCCAGAATGCACCCACACTAGGACGGGAATTATAAGGGCTTTTCTTCGGCGAGCTTCAGGACATAAAGTGATCCCCAGCAGGGGTCAGGAAGAAATTATGGAGTCTCCTAAAAGCTTCCTCCAGAGCGTGCTGCAGTGCTCACGGCTGGAGCCTCAGTACCGATACTAAAATGAAGCTCCACTGTTATTTTTTTATGGAGTTGCAATTCAAAACGAGAAGAGAACACAACAAAGAAATCTGCTCAGACAGCACCAGCGGCTCTGCTGTTCTGGCTTCCAAACCAAATGCAGGCAGCAGGTGATAAAAGTAGGGAAACCTGTGACATTGTTGATGTAAGATCCAAAGCGTCCTCCCTATGTGAGGGACCACGATATTTCACCGAAGGACCGGGGCCATAACAGAACTTTCTCCTGAGAAAGTGCACAACGCAGAAAGGCAAATATTTCATCTTTAAGGTCAACAGCTAGATCACCGTCAGTTTCCTCGCTGAAAAGCTACTCTGGAAGTAAAAGAAATCTCCCATTCAAACGTAAAGCTTTTGGCCCAGGCTAGTAATTTCATTAAGTTAAAATGGTTCTGTGAGATCATTACACCTGAGAAAATGAACAGGGTATGTAAGAGATGAAACCTCTTTCAAGGACATGATGCTTTAAACACACACAGGAGACAGCTGCTGGTGGCAAAGCTGTTGGGGTTTATTTAAAGAAAAACACAATGGTCAGGCCTCGGTCCCCGGTCCCCGTAGCTGGATTCCCAGGAATCCTGGATGGCATATTCAAAACAAGCTCTGATTTTTGGCTGGTCTGCCTGCTTCTCAGGCATAGACCTTCTTGCTGATGCAAATGCAGGTGAAGCTGCGTTTAAAGCCTTAGCAGAAGCCACCAAAGTCCTTAACCCCATCTGAGCTCTTCACTCCTACAGGGAACAGCTTGAGGCTTTGTGCTGTGCCCAGAGTCAAAAGTTCATTCTATCTCGGGGATATTGGCAGCCAGGGCCCCCGAAGAGAACAACACCGTAGTCTGCAAACTCAAAACGTTTTGCCAGATCCTTGCTGTTTTGCCTTAGACGTCAGGAAGAATGCTGTGAGAAGCCTGCAAGCCAGATGACTATACCTGGTTTCAAGTTAATAGTGCCCTGAATATGCTAGAATAGAGTATATGCTGGGTAACTGGAAAGAATAGGTGGTGCCAAGCTTT